>CAUYRH010056493.1:0-71986 GCA_963574655.1 Perodicticus potto
GAGGCTGAGGCAAGAGAATCACCTAAGCCCAGCAGTTGGAGGTTGCTGTGAGCTGTGATGTCAAAGCACTCTACCGAGGGCAAAATTGTAAGACTGTCTCTAGAAAAAAAAAAAAGTACAATTTGGTCTGGACATTTCTTCAATGCTATTTCTATTATGCTACACCCACTGTCACATGTATTGTGTTTAACTATTGTACATTTATTCAAGATTCAATGAGTATTCTTTAAAACCCGATGAATGAATTCAAACGTGATTTACCCTTATTATCAATAGCTGACAGGTAAAAGTATGATTTGGTCTGGACATTTCTTCATTGCTATTTCTCTTATGCTACACCCACTCTCACATGTATTGTTTTTACTGATGTACATTTATTAAAGATTCAATGAGTAGTCTTTAAAATCTGATGAATGAACAAATTGAAATCTAATTATTTTACACTCAGTGATAATTAACACATTGGTTAGTTGATTTCAATATTAAAAAAGTTTTATAAAACTATAAATAATCTTCATATTATTCAGCTTGAACACATTACTATATATTTTTTTCCTTTTACTTCACAAGGATGTGAATGTCTGCATCCACCACGCTAGTCTCATGGGAGAAGATTCAGGATAAAGTGTGGATCAGGTTAGCATTTTGTTGTGTTCAGGTTTTTTAAGCATTGAAAATAAATACATGAAATTTAAGTTTTTGTGTGAGTAAGTACTATTATACGTGTCTTGAGTGACTTGCTTGTACTGTATCACATCATACCTTTATTTAACTCTTAATAAACTGTTCACTTGTTTAAAAGAAAAAAAGAAAAGAAAAGAAGTACATGTTTCCATCTGAGTTTAGTCCATTGTAATTAACTTAAAAGATGTATCCCTTTATAATGCCTTCTAACAAGTCCTACAATTTTTCTATGCAAATGTATAATTAAACAAAATTCTATTTCCAGTCTTCTAGTCAGTAAACTCACAGTGTATCTTTATGCACAGACTAATATAACAAACTAATTTATATTAATCACATAAATGGAATAATACCAAATTAAATAACAACCTATTTAGGTCAATTAATCAGAAGTCATTAGCTCAACAGTGTAGTACAGGGAATTGAAAATAAGTTTGAAAAATTAATATTTTACATGAATTATGCACTTAGAATAATAAACAGTTCCAGGCATTATTTTCCTTTTTTATTTAATAAATAAGTCAACAAATAAATTCTGATAAACAGAATGCCCTAGTGAATAAATTCTTGAATGTCACCATGGTGCTCATCTTCCTGCACTTGGTTGGGCTGTCCGTGTTTCAGAACCACGCACTGTGCTCCGAGCACATAGGCACACGTATGCACGTGTGCCACACACACATTTTCAACCAAGAACAGTTACCAAAATCACTTTGATGTTTTAAAAGATAGTGTTCACATGTCAAATGTGGTTTTCTCTGTGTTCTAGGAAAGTTTTTCTTGGTATTTAGAAAGACAGAAATCTGTTGAAGGACGTCACCTGACTAATAAATGGGAGTACAGTGCAACGTCTCCACAGTAGAAAAGTGTTAAAAGGAAGGAACTACTAACTCCTCAATATCATCAAATAGTTTGGGCAAATATGTATATACCCATATATACATAGAGTCACAGTGTGTGTACATATATATATAAAATGAAGAGACCCCAGGATGTGGACATACACCAGGGTCGTGAGCGTGCAGCTGGAACGTAGCTACCTATCAGCTGAGGACAGAGGTTCAGAAGAGACCAGCCTGACCTGCGCTTGGATCTTGGACTTCCAGCTTCTCAGAACTTGGGGAAAATAGCTTGCTGTTGTTTAAAATACCTGGTCCATGGTATCCTTTTATGTGTGTAAGCATATATATGTATATACATATTTAACCATAATAAATACTTAATACATAACTACATAATTTATATATATATATAAAACTCCTCAGTATCATCAAATCATTTGTGCAAATATGTATGTACACATATATACACATGCTGTGATTCTATGTATACATGTGAATATACATATTTTCCCAAATTACTTGACTACTTGATGATATTGAGGATATATATATATATTTTTTCATTATATGTAAACTATTTGATGATATTGAGGAGTTATATATATATACATATATATATCATTTTAATCATTAATTTTCTGAATAATAAATTATTTACCTGTGAGTTAAACAGATAAAATTGTGAAAGTGTTAGCTTTTTCCTGACATCGATATCCCACTTTCGAGCTTGATAGTAGATGAGATTCTCTGTATGATTCTGGTTATTGATACTTCATTATCAATATTTCGGTGTCTTTGTGCTATATCTGCACCTCCTGTAAATAACATACAAATGTCATTTAACTAAAAAACTAAATCTTTTTGATTGAATACTTTGTATCATGCTATTTTCGACTTTGTATGCAGCCTTCTTATTTCTCCTTTCTTAGACTGATACTTTTTCACTACCATATATAGTTTTAAGTTTTTTGGAATTTATATGTGTTGTTATAGAAGATACCTGTGTTAGTTTTCCATGGCTGCCATAACAGAATACCATGGACCAGGTATTTTAAACAACAGCAAACTATTTTCCCCAAGTTCTGAGAAGCTGGAAGATCCAAGTGCAGGTCAGGCTGGTCTCTTCTGAACCTCTGTCCTCAGTTGATAGGTGACTATGTTCCAGCTGCACGCTCACGACCCTGGTGTATATCCACAACCTGGGGTCTCTTCATTTTTGTGTAAAGACACAGTTGTACTAGATTAGGAACTCCACTAATTTCGTTATTAAAAGCATTATCTCCCCAAACAGTCACATTCTCAGGTGCTGTGGCTAGGGCTTTAATGCACAAATTTTGAGGGGACATAATTCAATCTGCATCATTATCTGATCTACTCAGGAGATGATAAAGAACATATTTTTCTTTTATCTGAACTATATGAATTTAGAATCTTTATTCTACTCATCTCCATTTTCCTATGTTTTCCCATTATACATAAATATACATATAATACATATAGTATATAATAATATAATACATATTCATGCTTCCTAAAGTTGTCATTTTTGTGATTACTAAACTTCTGTAGTCAGCCGTAACTCGTATTTACCAAAGTATTAATTAATTTCTGTAAAAAAGTCTTTCTAGTATTTTACTTTTTCCTTCTGGAAATAAATTGATAAGTGAAGATATTTTAGGAGAAACCTATCTAATTATTTTAGCTAACATTGCATTTTGAACTTGTTCTTAAAGAACGGTTAACCATAGTAAAGTAGTCTCTGTAACTGTATGTTACATAGAAGAAAATCGAAAATATCTATTTGTTGCTTCTTGTTTCATTTTTTCTCTTAATAAGTTTGCTGCTATTTAAATCAAGATTTATGCATTAGAACCTGTTCCCTGTGGCTGCTTTTAAAGTCCTTCCAATGTCATTGGTGATCCGCAGTTTCATTATCGTGTGTCTAGATAAGATTTTTTAACTATATTTATTAGGTTTTCTTGCACTTTACTGAATTTGTGATTAATATCTCTAATAAATTCTAAACAGTCTTTACCCTTTATATCATAAATTTCATTTCTCTTATTTTAGTCTCTTTTAGAACTTTGATAATATTTAGAATAAATCTTGTCATAATTCTCCTCACTTAGCAATGATTCAGAAACTTTCAAAATTACCACCTCTTTGCCTTTCTGAGTTCCGTCTTCTCTAATTTGTTCATGTGTCTTTTAGTTCTTTCATTCGCTATGCTTAATCTACGGTTAACCAATTTATTCAGGTTTAATTTTGATATAACATTTTTATTTGGATTTCATTCTTATTTTTAAATTAACAAGGTCATTTTATACATCATATTTTGTTTTGGTCACATTTCAAATCTTCCCCTTTTGAATTTTGTAAAAGTTTTAATCACATTTAATTTTATATCCACAAAAATTAAAATTCTAACATATAAGGTTTTTAGAGGTTGAGTTCTGCTACTTAAAGTTTTCACTAAGTCTTGTCCCCAAAGGCACAGATGTCATGATGTTTTTAAGAGTATACTCACGTTCATTGAAATCTATATGATACTCATCCTGGTGGGCCTCATTCGAGAATATGCTGAAGAAATCATATTTTCTTCTCTTAGTTGCTTTGATTCTCTATTATCCAGAAACAAATTCAACCTTTGTCTCAACTTAAATTTTCTCAGTCAGATAATAGTATCCATTTGAATCCAAAACCCAACAGAGTACAGAGAACAAAACAGATTTTGAATGTTCCAAATTCAAATTTTAAAAGACATTTTGATTTTTCTCCCTAAAGCCCAGATGCAGACATTTTCTTTTCTCTTTCTATTATATTGATTAAAAAGATTTTTTCTATTAACATTGTTGTAGTATGTAGTCATTTGATATCCTGACATTACATATGGATCTTGGTTCTAATTACTCAATTTATTTTGACCTGAGACTTTGTCTATGGCCCCTGATTTGCTCAATAGAATCCAAGTCTCTGTATCTTATTAGCCTGAAAACATGCTTTAAAAATTAATTTGAATCTTAGCTTGTACAGAAACCACTTTTAGTTTTAGGCCCTGGGGTTTATTTCTTTGAAAGTGTTTAAAAGATCTTTCTTCTTTTATATACATCATTTCTAGGTATTTGTGGTAGTTGTGACATTTGAGTAGTCTATAATGTTGTTTGAAATATATTGAAGAAGTTTTATTTCTAAAGATTTTAGAGTTTTTGTTGGGGTAAGCACTAATTTTTATCTCTTACATGGAGTAGAAAGAGCCTATGAAAGTCTATAGACTTAATGACTTCTATATTCCTTAAAAATAAGTCATATTTAAAATCTTCTATCATACTTGAGAAGAAGGATATTATCAAGTGGGCAAGAAAATCTGGGTACAAGCTTGGTATTGTTACTAAGAAAACTGGGAAATAAAAGCAGAAAAGCAACTAAACAAATCACCATTCATATCCATAGGCCTATTTGAATTTGAAACTAATGATTTGATTAGTAACTAGCTCTATTCTGATTTAGACACTTTTCAAACACAACTCTAACAAAAAAAGAATATCCATTTTAGAACAATGAATGGTTAAAATTTGCAACCATAGGTACGGAAGAAAAAGGACAAGGAGGTAAAAATAATTTAATTGATTTACTCTATTTGTTATTTTATAATTGAATTTTACAAATTGTGTATCTGTACCTGTTTTTACCTGTTTTAATTATTATTAATCAATTTGATTAATAATATTTCATGTAGTAATTTTGTAGTTCTATGCATATAGGAAACTTTTATTTCAAGTAACATTATTTAGAACAGAAGAATACATTTTTAAAGAGAACATTTTAATTAATATTAAGTGGAAATGTACAGAAACCATAAAATTGATTTTAAAGTAGAATTATGATGGGTTTTTACATTCAAAGAATAGTGTAATATAATATTGATGAATAACTATTGAAATACTAGTAATATACATACATGCACTTAAATAATTATAGTAAATATTGTTATCCAATGAATTTTAAAGTAATTAATTCAACTCAAAAAAGAAAACTTTTAAAAACATCCACAAACATCCAAAGGTCATAAATACAACACTGATATTTTTTCCTAATCTAAAACAAATGCCATTTTTCTTGATATAACAGCAGCACAGTATACACTTACTTAGTTCTGTCCAACTTATTAAGTGTTTTCAAATTGAAGCCTTTGCATTTGGTTAATATTTTGATTTAATAAAAGATGCCATTGCAGACCCGTGTTCATCAGATACCCACTTTGACAGAGGCACACTGGATAGTGTCTACTAGTCCCTCATGCCCAGCTCAAAGCTCTTCTTCTACTGTAGATTCACAGAAACTGAACTACATTAGCTACATTAAGGGCAACTTCATCTTTTGGACAAAATTTGCGTTCATTTAATAAGGAGCACCGGGGAGAAATCTTGAGGGTAGGATCTGAACCACGCTGATTATTTTATCCGCCCCCTTCCTTCAAGTTCAGAGGACTAAACTTCCTCTGCCTTGTGGGACCAGCCCCTGCCAAGCCGGCACTCCACACTGCTCTCTCTCTGTTCCAGTAACTGCTGTGTTCTTCAACATTTTAGGCCCAGATATGCAAACCATGCCTTACTAGTTACTGGGTAACTCTTCTCAAATTACCCAGTCCAAGCATTCTGTTTCTTGCTGAGATTCTGAGAGGATTATTTTTTTTTTCAATTTTCTTTTGTTTAGTATTTTAGGCGAATTTTGAATATTATATGTATATATGTTACTTAGGCATTCTTTAGAAATAAATATTCTATTATCATCATACTTTAGATACAAAAGCCACTGTAATAACAATAATAACACCATTAATAATAATAAGATGAATTAACATCCTACTATGTGCCAGGCACCCTTATAAGAGCTTTAGAAGCGTTAGTTCCCATTTTATGGATGAAGGCTCTAAGGTGAGGAGAGATTTCATAACTGTTCAAGGTCTTACTGACAGCAAGTGATGAAATAAATATATGAGCTGTATAGAAAAAAAAACTCACATTTTACATGAATTTATATTCTAATAATGTCAGCCGTTTGTGTAACAAAATTGTAGCTGTTTTGCAAAACTAAAAACTGCAAGGTAGTTACAGACGAAAATTTCTCAATGCAACATTTAAATTGTAAATAAAAGTTTCATTCAACCTAACACATACACATTTACTTCCAATACAATAATATGTAGCCTGCTGCATAATGAAATGTCTGCTGAGACTCATTTTAGCTTTGGAAATGCTTCTCACAAGAGCAATCATAATTAACTCTTATAATACAATTTTTCAAAGTACAGATCACATTTCCCCATGTTTACCTCTTACTTTTAGACATTCGTCAGAAAAGTATTTTCAAGAGGCACGTTCTGTAAGTCTTTAGTCATCTGAAATTAATGCTACTGGTATCTCTTTATTTCCATGTCTGACATATGTTAGAAAACCGAGTTCTCTCTCTCCCGCACGCAGAAGGAAAGTAATAGAGATTCACAAGATCACTTTCCTGCCTGTTCTGCACAGTGTGTGGTTAACTCAGCACGACTTCCAGTCTCTCCCCATGTCGTCCACAATGGCTGTTCCTGTAAGGTTCCAAATTAGGGTTTGCCAATGAGGTCAGAGTGTGCAAGATTCGAAAAGCAGAAGTGAAGTGGAAGTCGTTGTTCTAAGGAGGCTGTGGTCGTGACCAAATCTAGTAAATTCTCAGGCTGCTCCAGGATCTGAACTGTGGTTCTGCCAGCCACGTAGGGCACGACGTAACTCTTCTGCACGCTTTGCGATCTCTTGTTTCTTAATTCCACTACCTCAGGGTAAAGTCTTTAATAAATATTTCTTCAAGTATCTTGCTAAGCTTTTCAAACATTGACTTCCCAAGTCCATTCCATATATCTTCAAGTTTCACTTCCCGTGTGACTAGAATTCCTAAATTAATTGTAGTGGTTTTACCTTTCTGACTTTATTTAGACCCTGACCAAGGTAGCCAAAAGTGAATTCAGGCATGAAAGTCAGGAATAACACTTAAGGCTGAATTCTGGGGTTGGCTCTCTGATTTGATCAGCTTTAAGGTTATTGATGACCTCACTCCAAACTTGATCACACAACCAAACTATTGTTACTTTAAAACACTGAGTTTTTCTCACAAGGATTACTTAGGTATAGCTTAGTTTGCTTTATACTATATAACCATCTTTTCATACTGCCACATAGATATGCATCAGGGATTAGCAGAAGATTACAGAAAACACTTAGTGGTGTGTATTTTGTTCTGCAGCTGTTAGTGGGACAGAGAATACCTCACCAGTGCATATGGTCTAACTTGGTTAGTGCACTCATCAGCCAACTTTATTATACACTTTGTCTTGGGAAGCTACAATTCAAAACATATACAAACACAGAGAAAGCAGGAGGACAAGAACACATAAAGGTGGAAGCCAGGAGTAAGCAAAGCTTTGGATAGAAGAAAGAAATTGTATTTAATGATTGATGGAATAAGAATAACAATAAAGTTACAACAAACTGAGACCACATTAAGCTGATTTCTTAAAACAGGAAATTCTAGACAAATGTGTCCCCCTAATAAAGAAAATAAAATTTTACTGGTATAGTAGAACTTTTATTGGTCTTCTATAGTTACCTTGGGGTCTAGAATTCCTAATTCTCCATACAACCTGCAGAGAGACTAATTCCTCAGGTATCTCTAAAGTGAGAATATCTAAGCTTAGATCATCTAAATGTGCTACTATTTCATTCAAAGTACATGATTTAAAAAAGCAGACAGTTCACTTGAAATTCACATAAATATTTGAAACCATTAGAAAATTGAAGGAGAAAAAATGATTGAACATTCCATTTTCATCACATTTCCACAATTTCCTATTAAATTTAAACCGATAGCAGGTGAATATATGTAACATCAGTGCCCTTAGTTTTACTTTAATCCTGCTCAATTCTTTGACTTTCTCTATAGAGTTCACTTCTGTGACACGAGGCTTGACAATTAATTTTGCAAACTTGTCACTGCGCACTTACGTTAGCCGCACTGTGCAAACCACTCCATAAGGTTTCATAAACTTGGTTCAAGTTGTGTTTGTGTTGAAATGTGGTGGTGCCTTAATTGAATGGTGCTCATTGTTGTTGTGGGTTTTTGTGTTCCATCACAAGAATGTCAGATTGAATTAGAGGAATGAATAAATATTAAATTTCTTGTTAAACTTGGCAAGAGTAAAAGTGAAATCAGGGACATGTTAGTCCAACTTTATAGGGAGGCTGAGGTGGGAGGATTCCTTGAGCTCATGAGTTCACTACCAGCTTGGGTAAGAGAGACCCCACCTCTACTAAATAAAAAAAATATAGCCAGGTGTTGTGGCAGGCACCTATAGTCCTAGGTATTTGAGAGGTAGAGGCAGGAGGCTTGCTTGAGCCCAGGAGTTTGAGGTTTCTGTGAGCTAGGCTGATGCCATTGCACTCTATCCTGGGTCAGCAGAGTAAGACTCTGTCTAAAAAAAAAAGAAAGAAAGAAAATAGATTAAATGCTTTTGTGAGGGGAGAGAAAACATCCTTGAAGAAGAGAGGTCAGAGCAGTAATGAGTAATGAGCAGAACTGACAAAAACATTGCAAAAATTCATCGAATTGTGTACCAAAAATGGATGGCAGACTGCAATATGTATACCAGACTAGGTGAACATTAATAAAAAAAGAATCTGGAAAATCTTTTTTTTTTTTTTTTTTGTAGAGACAGAGGCTCACTTTATCGCCCTCGGTAGAGTGCCGTGGCATCACACAGCTCACAGCAACCTCTAACTCCTGGGCTTAGGCGATTCTCTTGCCTCAGCCTTCTGAGTAGTGGGGACTATAGGTGCCTGCCACAAAGCCCGGCTATTTTTTTGTTGCAGTTTAGCTGTGGCCGGGTTTGAACCCACCACCCTTGTTATATGGGGCCGGCGCCCTACCCACTGAGCCACAGACGCTGCACAGAATCTGGAAAATCTTGACTTCGCCAACAACTCATGGCTCTTACATCACAACAATTCACCAGCTCACACAGTACTATCTGTGAGGGAAGTTTTATCCAGCAAACAAAGAATTGTCATGGGATTACTTTTTCTTACTCACCTAATGTGGCCCTAATGACTTTTTTCTTTACATGAAGATAAAAGAAATTCTGAAAGGGGGAAATTTGATGTCATTCAGGGCATCAACAGTAATATGATGACAGCTTTGATGACCATTTCAGAAAACGAGTTCAAAAATTGCTTGAACTAGGTGTTGGTGTTAGTGTATAGTTTTTCAAGAGGAATATGTTAAAGGTGACCATAGGGATATTCAGGTATATAGCACATTCTCTAGGATGAGGTTGCAAACGTAATTGTCAACTGTATTTTGTGTGTGTGTGTGTGAAATTGGGAAAAAACAAAGTTTACTATTTTTAATTAAAATTTGTCTAGAGAGTAAATAGTTTCAGCTATGTTTCTAACCTATACTCACATATATTGCTTGAATCTGATTTAGGGTTACAAAGGTCCTTGATGGGAAAAAAAGAGTCCTGATTTATCTAGTCATGTCTTATGTCTTACCATCCCTATGAAATATAGAAGACTACTGAAAAGAAATGCTGTGATATTTATTGAGATATGTTAGCTATCAAAATCTTCATATATTTCACTCTCAATTTATTCCTATGCTGAAGAGGAAGAAAACAGCACTCTGGACATTTCATGACTGTGGCCACTGGAGACAGAGAGTAACATAATTTTAACCTTCAAGAGGAAGACTGAGAAGACTTTTATAACAGATATTTATGTTATTGTTCTTTTACTTATTCATTCACTAAATAAATATTGCATTCTGAACACTAAACTAGAGCTGGAAATATGATGCCACATAAAATAAACAACTTATCTTCATGAAGTTTACATTTAAGTGGCAGAGACAAACAATAAGCACATGTCCAAAAATATGAAACAATATCATGTTAGTCATTAGTTTGGAGGAGAAACATAAAGGTGGTAAAAGTAGGTCTTCATGAAGTTACATTTAAGCTGCCACCTGAAGTGGAGGGGATATATATGCAGATATTTAGGGGATACAAATAATAATTGTTCAAAAATTACTGTCTATGTTAGCCCTCCCATTTGATCCTACAATCTTATTCCTAGGCATCTACCCAGAAGAAAAAAAATCCTTTAACATAAGGACATTTTCACTAGACTGTTTGTCATAGCTCAATTTATTATCGCCAAAACAACCTAAACATCCACCAACTCAGGAATGGATTAACAAGCTGTGGTATATGTACACCATGGAATACTGTTCAGCCATTTAAAACGCTGGAGACTTTATATTTTTTCTATGGATGGAGGTGAAACACTTTCTTCTTAGTAAAGCATCACAAGAATGGAGAAGCAACAATCCAATGTACTCAATTCTAATATGAAGGCAGCAGATGATCTAAGACAAGGGGGGGCAGGGAAGGGAACAGGGGATCAGGGAGAAGAGAGGTGGGGGGATGGGGGATTATAGTGTACGGAACGCCTCTTGGGGGTAGGACACAATTACAAGAGGGACTTTATCTAACAACTGCAGTCAGTGTAACCTAGTTCTTTGTGCCCTCAGTGAATCCAAAACAATAAAAAAAAAAGAAAGAAAAAAAGGAAGGAAGGGAGGGAGACGGGGAAGGGATATCAGCACACAAAGGATATATTATTAAACAATTTACCATTGTATAAACTTGAGCTTAATGTAGCTGGGAACTTAGGAAGCCAGAGTCCACTCAAAGGGCAAAGGGACCAGAGAATTAAACACCAAGCACAACAATTGAGTTTAGAACAGCTCCTACCATGAGGGGTACAGACGTTCTTTTGCAGGACAGGAGAAAGCACACAGGCAAAGACACACTGATGCTCGCAGTTAAGGTAGCTTGCTAAGTGGTAAGGCCCAAAGGCATGTCAGTGAGGCCCTGACCATACTACTGCAAAATGCATAAAAATATGAGCACATACAGGGTGGCCATAAAGTTCATGTGCAATTTAAAATAGTATAAAATTTATTTCTGCTCTGTTAAAAAAAAATTACTGTCTAATTTTAACACTCACATCCAAAAGTTATATTCATATAGACAGTTAGAAAGAGGTAAAGATAGCCAGCACTTGACCTAGTTTACGTAGTCTAGCAATTTCCTAATAGATAATTCACATGTTTTATATATACAGACAGTATTAAAATATAACATATACCAAATGTCATTCCATTCATGAACGTTTATGTCATACTATTATACATAAATTCTTCCTCTTCTTTTAAATCCTGGATCCACTTATTTATCATTCATGTGATTCCTTCATCAAATAAATGTACTATAAAAGCCTAGAGGGCATGATTTTTCCTTATTTATCTCATAAACCTCAACAAGTTATATATATATATATATATATATATATATTTATTTTTTTTGTAAAGACAAAGTCTCACTTTGTCACCCTTGATAGAGTGCCGTGGCGTCACACAGCTCACAGCAACCTCCAACTCCTGGGCTTAGGCGATTCCCCTGCCTCAGCCTCCTGAGTAGCTGGGACTACAGGCACCCGCCACAATGCCCGGCTAAACAAGTTACATATTTTGAGTCTAGTATTTACACATAACAGAAATGAATTAAATTCTTCTTCAGAGCATGAATAAATGATTTAAGAAGTGGTCATTTGCATAACTTTCAGAAAATAGCATTGCCAGTTTGGTTATAATGTTCTAATCATTCCTTATTTCCTTATTTGTGGTTGTTACTTTTAAGTAATTTAAGTTTTTAGGCATTTTCACAAGCAAATTATATTGATTTATAGTTGCATGCTACGCTAATATAACGAACTTTGAAATCTCAGTGGTTTAACACAACGGAGATGTGTCTCACACACTTGGTAAGCCCTCTTGAATCTTCTGGTCAACCATACATAAAGAAGCATTCCAGCAATCAGGCTGAAGGAGGCCTCTCCATCCATTAGCTGTACTGTCTTGAATTTATGACATCTTCTGTTTGCCTACCAAGAAAAGGTCATCAGTACTGACTCCATATCACTGAATGTAGCTATGCTATGGACAACAGGATACACAACTGTAAGGAAAAAAACAGATGAAGTTTATACCAACATAGATTTGTTATTTTGAGGTAAGGAATGGAAAAGATAATATTGGATCCATTTTACAGCTTAAGATAATAAATAGTAATAAAAGATGTTTTTCTGTGTATAGGTGTAATTGTTGTCAGAATTGTTCAAATTGGTTGTTCACGTACACCTAATTTCTCTTCATACATATGAAATTTATTAGATGTCACTGAATCATGAGCTCTAATACAATTGTACTTTGAAAGGGGAAGAGCAATGAAAACTAAACAAGATGATGGAAAGATGAACAACCTCTGTATAAGCTTATTAGAATTTCCATGAAGTGCATTACGGAAATGATAAGAATAAGAGTGTCTTGATTACACGCAGTCCCCGGGTGATAAGCAAGATAGGTTTTATAGGTTCATGCTTAAGTTGAATTTGTATGTAGGATGGATCAGGTGTATTTACCTATTACCTGTAATGGCCTCTGTTTGTAAGTGCAAGCTGTCTGTATATCATATGTTTATAACTCAAGGATTGCTTTTATTTAATAATTTAATAGCTTTGTAATAAAATGTAATAATACTCCTCCTACATATGTAGTAATGACTTTCCTTTTTTAGATGAAAATTCTCCTGACTGTGTAACTCAGCATGTATTCTCTGTAAAAATTTAATATGTAAATACATAAAACTCCCTGCTTTCACTAATAGATACTCCTACTGTTAACCCTTCTCCTCAAAGCTAGATTCTGCTTCTCCTATTCCTCTCCATTAACAACAATTTAGTTTGAGATATAGAATGAACAATATTTGATAGCACAGCAAAGTGACTATAATCAAAAATAAGTTAGAGTATACTTTAAAATAACAAAGAGTTGAATTGGGATTTTCCTAACACAAAGAATGATAAATGCCTGAGGTGGTGGATACACCCATTACCCTGATTTGATTAACACATATTGCATACTGGTATCAAAACATCACCTTATACACATATAACTATCATGTGCTCGTAACAATTAAAAATCAATATTTTTTAAAGGGCTTTCCATGGGAAGCCATTGCTTGGAGACTCATGCCTGCCTCATGAGTTGTCAACCATCATTCACGCGACATTTCCCCTTTTGTCTTCCAGTCCTCCCACCCAATTCCCCACTGCCACTGATTTTGAAAACATTTCTTGGATTTGATACAAAACTAGATCCTCCTACCATGGACTTAAAACCAACTCTCTCTTTGTGAGCCTGGGATTAGTAGCTTTCAGGAGGTTTCTCATTTCTGGAATTCATTCCAACTCGTTTCTCTATCTGTTACTTTAAATCTTTGCCTTTATATTGACTTTCTTGAATCTTCTTCTTCTGATAATTAGAAATCTTATCCAGTGGCACGCCTCAGGTGCCCACAACACTTACATCTCCACTTCTTCTAATTACAGATTAATCTGTAGGTTTATAATATTATTCTATGATTGTAAAAATGGTCTATGATTTTATTTGTATTTTTTTAAAAAGACACTTGTAATTTCTTTCAAATTATCATTAGTTTGATGAAATTAATAGAGTGACACATTTTAATACGAAGATTGGCCAGTGAAGTCTTTTTACCTTTTTCTCTCACCTTTATTTAATTTCATATTGAGTAATACTTTTTGTTTTTGCCTCCTCTGTACTTAATATTAACATAATTACAAAGTCATTCATATCTTTTCACTAACGTCATCTCCATAGAATCTTCATGAGATAGGTAATTTGTATAATTATGTCCTTAGTTCTCATAAAACGGAGGCTTGGATTGTAAAGTATTTTCCTCAATAGTGCACAACCTTCAAGTGGCAGAACTGAGAGCTGATACTAAATCCATTTTGTCCTTTAGTTTTCTAATGGATTTTGATTTTATAACACATATGAATCCAATGTCTTAAAAATTCAATAAGTGAATTCATATTGAAGAAAGCAGAGTCTGACAACTTAATGGGAAATCAACTATTACCCCATAATAATGCTCAGTGCTTCCAAATGTGAGCACTGAGTTAGGATATTTTTCACTTAAAACATTACTACTTAGACACCAGTTTGCTTACAGAAGTCATTGAGCCTGAGGGTGCATGTAACATACCCAGGATCACACAGGAATAAATAGTAAATGTGACTACTGAAATGAGCTCAACTGGCTGAAATTACCCTGGTCTTTCTGCTAATCCTTTACTCTTCCATGTTTAGCTCATTTTGTTAAAAAAAAAAAAAAAAAGCTTAACTTGTATAAAAAAGGTAAAATTCTTCTTATTAAAAATATATTTCATGATGTCTTCTATATTCTATCTTCTAGATTTAGCTAGCTATATCGCATTTTATTTTGCTTTTTACTTCCTTGACAGAATATATTAGCAATTGGCTATCCTTTAGAATACAGTCAAATATTTAAATACAGTTTTAATAAAGAGAGTTTATTTTGTTCATAATTTTTTTTCAAAAAATACCATACAATCCACTACCATATTATGTTATTTCATCTATTCCAAAGGGTTTTGAGAATTTGATATTCACCATTGTTGTAATTAGCTCTAAAGTTGTAACTACTGGCTCTAAAGTCACAATCATTTCAGTCATATGTGATCAGCCATCATTTAGATATTCATCTAAGTAGAATAGGGTACATTATTGCTAAAGGAAAACAGACATACTTAAAGTGTTTTTTAATCTTGTTATCAACTTCACTGTTTTTCATTTATCTAAAACAAGTCCATTATATTTTAAAATAGTCATTAGAATAAGCTTTTTAAGTTTTTTTCTTAGATTCATTGAGACCATTACTATTTAAATGGCATTAGACTCTTTACTCATATTAATTTAAAAAGTTAATGGGTATACAATGTTTGACAGTTAAGTGTGTGAACATGCTACCACGCATTTATATTGTCCACACTATACAAACAGCTTGGTAAGATTTCATAACCTTGGTATATCTGTGTCTCACAGCTGTGTTCCTGTCAGTGTGGGCAGTGTCTTGCTCAGCGATGTTCATTATTGTTGTTGGGTGTTATTGTGTGCTGTTGTACAAATGTCAGATCTTGAATTATAAAAATGAACAAACATTTAATTTTATGTTAAACTTCCAAAGAGTTGAAGTGATATCAAGGACACAGTATTCCAACTTTATGGGTATAATGCCAAGAAGAAACGGCATTGCACAAATGGATTAGACATTTTTTCTGAGGAGAGAGAAAGTGTCACTGATGAAGAGAGTTCAGTGTGACCAGTAAGGAGCAGAACTGATAAAAACATTGCAAAAATTCATCAAATTATGTAGCAAAATCAATGGCAGACTGTGAGAAACATATAGATCCAATAAACGTTGATAGAGACAAAGGAAAATCTTAACTAACCACTCATGGCTTTTGCATCACAACAATGCACCAGCTCACACAACTCCACCTGTGTGGGAGTTTCTAGCCCCACTCACTGGATCGAGTCTGAAATGACTTTTTTCTCTACTTGAAGATAAAAGAAATATTGAAAGGAGAACATTTGGATGGCATTCAAGGCATCAATACAATGATAGTTCTGATAGCCATATCAGAAAAAGAGGTCCAAAAGTGCTTTTCAGAGTGGACTAATCACTGCCATAAGTGCACAGCTTCCCAGGGGGATACTTTGAAGATGACTGTATCAAGAGTCAGCAATGAGGTACATAGACTTCCCCAGGAGGAGTTCATGAACTTGATTGTGAAACCTCGTGAATATATGAATGCAATTTTTCTAACTTCTGATGTTAAAGAGTCACTGTATCTTTATGAAATTATTTTTTGGGTAAGTCAACATTTTATTTTCTCCCCATTTAGGAATGTATCTATGAAGGAAAAAGAAGAAAAATCTTTATTTATTGTTTTTCATAATAAGATGCTATGTCTTAAGTACATTTTCTTTGGCATTACTTTTCTTTTAGAAGGATTGTTTGGGAGTTCATAATTTGTCTTTTTTATTTCCTAAAAAATTTGTGATTTCTCCCAAGTCATCACTTCACTTCTATTAGAAGAATGGACAGAGAACAAAGTTAAGATGCTCAGACCCTTGCAATCTGCAATTTTTAGCAATATTTAGTGAGAAAATATCAATTAAAATTAACTGATTTTGATATTATACCTTTGTGTATTCTGGAACAATATTTTAACTACAATAGCTGTAGTTATTTCTTTCAATATTTGAGAAACTGAGATACATATGTGACTGGGTGCATTTATGTGTTTTTAAACAATGTAAAGGATGGATGGGGATATTGAAGAGTTAAATTTTGCTAAGCTAATAAGAATCTTCACATTAGTGCAAGAGTCTACCCAGTTTACTATTTCTCTTGTTTTAATTTCAGTAAAATCAAGTAAGTTTATTTCTATTTTAGTTTTAACACTTTCAAACATTCACTTTGGTAGACTTTAATTAGATTGTGTAACCCTTTATTAGCCAAGAGAGACTGTCTCCTTGCGTTTTCTTTTGGCAATATTCGTTTCTTATTTTCTTGCCTAGTCATTTAGAGCATTCTGCATTTCAGCCAATCTTATTTAATAAATCTGCTATAAATTTTTCATTACCATAAATCAAATGAATATTTAACTATTACATACACACACAAACACACAACTGTACCAACCTACAATAAATATATTTACTAAAAGAGCATATATTTATGTGTTGATAAATTAGAAGTGAGCACCTAAGTGGAACAAAATATTCTTTGAAAGTGTTTACATTGGAACTTCTTCATATATAACATAAAGATTAGCCTTTAAAGGAGAAACTTCTAATCAACATCAATGTATCCTTTTCTACCCTTTTTAAATTGCAGAACAACATATATTAGAGCAAGTTTTAGGAATGAAATGACACTAGGATATAGGTTCTTCGCTTTTCTCATCCATTTCCATCACAATGCTAGCTAAACCAAGCAGTTTAAGAATACAGAGGATCATTCACAAATTGTGGCAGGTATTCAACCTGCAAATTTCAGAGCTGTCAAGGTTGAGTGTTTCAATCAATTTTGACATCTCCTGGCATTTCCTTTCATATTCTAGCTTCTATAAATAATATCCTTTTTTAGGTGCCATTTTAGGTTCACAGGGTTGTTTCTCTTCCTAACATAAAGAAAGGTTGTATTTTATCTTTTAGCATGTCTTTTCTATCTTTTGAAAAAGAAGTTATAAGTTATATATTAAATGAACTACCTGATCCTGAAATACTGTTTTGGAAAGAAATGTACTGGTCGATGATGCACTAATAAGAACATATTATTTAACACTTGTACTAAGATATTTTATTAAGATTTTAAAATATTTTGCAAACTTAACAGTAGTATCTTCAGTAAAGTAGCTTGCCTGCTATTTGAAAGAAATGCTTTCTAAAGATTCTCAATGATTTCCCTTACATATAAATTTCCAGGAACAACAATTTATATACCTATGTAATTACCCTTTTTTTGTTAATCAAATAAGTCTATTTTAAACAAAGTAGTTCCATCTAGAATCAACCTCTGGATTGATTTAATTTTATAGTATTACAAAGGCCTCCTTATAACATGCTTTTGTGGTAAAAATGTCACCTACAGAAGTTCCTAAGGGAAACTTGAAGAACAATTTTAAGTATTTTTCAAGTTTACCATATTCTTTTAATCACTGCTTTGATTTGGTGTGCTATCCTAAATAGAAATTAAATAAGGCAACTTAAAGTACATCATGTCATGTAAAATTAGTATGTTTGAGTTAGAAAAATTAGTAGTCTTTCATGGAGAGTTCTTTAGACTAAAATATTAATCCAGAAAAATTATAACTTTTTTTCCAGACTCACAGAAAGCTTACTTGTACAGCTATAGGAATGAATACAAAGCTACTCACTAGCAGTACTGAATAGCCTCTGTATGGCCCCATTTTCATGCCATGGACCTCTGAAACTTCACGTGGTACTCAAAGGGCTCAGATCCTTTCATGCCCAGGGAAATAAATAATAAATTCCACTGATGTGTGAGTGGCATTTTCATAATCTGAAAGAAATAATTAGAGGTGGCTGGTCACATTTCTGTCAGTGATTTATTATAATTTTTGAAATTTTTTTTTAGCGCAGTGAAGTCATGAACTAATTAATCTTCCATACATTTGATAATAGGTTTGCTTATTTGTCAGGCATATATAATGAATATATTTCCATAGTAGATGTTACTAGGAAAAACAAGTATCTAGTTCCCTTCTCCCTCCTGGGCATACTTTCCAGCATCCTTGAATTCGCTGGGCAATCATGGTACATGTTCTGGGCAATTCATTGTGTGTAAAAGTTGAATGAGCCTTCTTGGGATCAAGGCAACGAAAAGTGACTCTCCAGCTCACTTTTCTGTTACCATGCTCTTTAGTACACTTGTTGAAATGAAGGGACCACAAGACACTTACCAAATGGCTCGTTCAACTGTCCTTATGAATCATTAGCGTCAGAGCAGATTGTGAGCAAAAAGGACAACTGCATTGTGTTAATTAGGCTGCATAAAATAGTCAATCCCTATCAATACAGTCATTGTAGGAAAACATTCTGTGTTTAGGTGTAAGTTGTATTTCTTCAAAAACTATAGGTATTTAAATTGTTTTAAAATGAGTCTCAATTGATAAAGAGTCATTAATTTTTAATGGACTAGTGGCTGGTGGATTTCTTCTGTATATTCTTTCTCTGATTTTAAACATACCATAAAGAACATCAATATTCAGGCTGAAAATGAGAACTTTTTACTGTCCTAGAAATATAGTCACCATATATTTGTATGAAATATATATACAATATCTACAATATCACTTTTTTTTTTTTTTTTTGGTTGTAGTCGTCATTGTTGTTTGGCAGGCCCGGGTTGGATTTGAACCCAGCAGCTCAGGTGTACATGGCTGGCGCCTTAGCCCGTTGACCCGCAGGCACCAAGCCTCAATATCACTTTCTTAATGGCCAGGTCTACACATTATTTATATTTTGGTTTGGAGGGGTTATACTAAATATATATTTATATTGTCTTCTTTTTCTTTTTAAAATTTCAGCTCAAATACTCTTTTTTTCCCTGAAATATTCCTAACTGCATTCTCTGTTGCTTGTTTATTTTTGCATGCGCCATAATGTGGAGATTTTGTGGTTTTGCTTTGCATTATAGCCATTGTTATATCTCTTTCCCCATTGCCCTGTAAACTCTGTATGAAAAGAACTGTGCAGCATGGCAGCCAAAACGTTCATTGATTGGGTGAGCACCTGCTTTGATTACCAGTGCTCATGATGTTCTAAGCACTTCTGTTATGTATTATATTTATCTTGAAATTTCTTCAGAGCTTGAAAACATGTATTGTACTAATAGTTATACTTGGTAGTAAAATTAGTTGTCTTCAGCTTAAACAAACTAATAAAATTTCTATGTGCAAATACAGGAATGAAGATAGTTTTAATAATTGGTGTTAGTTAACTGTTTCCATTGAAAGCTAAGATTCAGTTCAGCTGGAGAATTATGAGGTCCCTATTTAGTCATAACTCTCTCCCTCTCAACCAAGAACTGTGACACAGAGAAAAATCTACTTTTAGCATTAAAAGTAATGATATTAAACAAAGGAAAAATATTTTCTTGTGGTTTTGGTGCTACCTTAATGACCTCAACTATTTTGACAATATCCCTGTTAACTAATCTACTAATTTAAAATAATTCAGTGTTCAAGGACTAGAGTAATATTACTTGGCCTAAACATTTTAAAAAATCAATTATCTACTAAAACACCATCTTTCTTTCCCATTAAAGGAATGTTTATATTACAATACCATAATGTTACAATGTCACAGGGGCTAATAACCTGGAAAACTTAAAAAGGATGATTGGTAGATAGCTAACCACCAATTGGTGATTTAAAAATTTTAAAATAAATTTTCTTTCTTGCAACAGATTGCAAAGAATTCATACTCTTGATATACAAATGGATAATGGTTATTTTAACTGTTTAAAATAAACTGAAATATATACTTCAACGTAATTTTTAAATAAGTTTTGTTGTTTAGAGAAATTTTAGGTTTGCAGAAAAACTAAGCAGAAAGTGTAGAGAATTACAATGTACCCTCTATCCCTGCATGTAAACAACTATCCCACTATTACTACCTTGCACTAAAGTGGTAAATTTGTTACAATCACTGACCCATGGAGACATCATCGTTATTACTCACATTTCACAGTTTTCATCAGGTTCATTCTCCCTATTCTATTTTCTATGGGTATTCCCTCGCCCCTTAGACCATTGATTTTTTACTCTCCCCATAGTTTGGCTTTTTCTGCCTATCATATAGCTGAACTCATATAGTATGCAACCATTTTCAGATTGGCCTTCTTCATTTACTAATAGACACTGAAGTTTCCTCCTTGGCAATTATAAATACAATGGCTATAAAAATCTGTGTAGGCTTCAGATATAACTTTTTGATTTCTGTAAATAAATTCCGCAGAAGGTGATTGCTATATAGTATAGTCCCAGTACATTTAGTTTTGTAAAAAACTAATAAACTAATAGACTGGCTTTCAAGGTGCTATACCATTTGCCATCCCACCAGCAGTGAAGGAGAGTTCCAGTTGCTCCATATCCAGTGCTTGTGTGTTGTCAGTGTTTTGTATTTCAGCCATTCATTAGGTGTGTAGTGGGATTTCATTGTTGTATTAATATGTGATTCCCTAATGCCATAGGATGGGGAGCATGTTTTTACAGTTTATTTGACATCTGTTCATCTAGCTTGGTGAGATGTCTGCTGAGGTCTTTTGGGCATTTTAAGTCAAGTTTTATTGTTACTGCTGAATTTAAAAGAGTTCTTTGTGTATTTGGGGTAACAGTTTGTAAAATGTGCTTTTTTCCAAATATTTTCTCCTAATCTGTGCCATACATGTATCTTTCCATTCTCTCTTTGCTCTTTGCAGAGCAAAGATTTAAATTTTAATGGTGTCTAGCTTTTCAATTATTTATTTCATGAGCCATGATTTTGGTGCTGTATCTAAAAGTCATCACCAAGGTCATCTAAATTTCTACCTAAGTTATTTCCTGGGTGTCTTAAAGTTTTGTATTTTACATTTAAGTCTGTGATCTCTTTTGATTTAATTTTTGTGAATGGTCTTGATTCAGTTTTTCTGCATGTGGATGTTCAGTTGTTCTAGGACCATTTGTTGAGCATCTGAGCTCTCCTGGATAATCTCTCTCTCTCTCCGTCTCTCTCTCTCTCTCTCTCTCACACACACACATGCACATATGAATGATGGGCAGATGGGCATCACTATACATTCATTGAACTCAGCCTTACAGGGACCTTCAACACTGCCCAGTACTAGTACTGAATATTCTGGTTGACTTGCTTTCCCAGGCTCCAGAAGCAGCATTTCAAACTTTCTTGCATTTGTAAAAGATTTTTTTTTTCACAGTTCCTATTAGAAGCACTCAATTATGTCTTCTTAAAGATATTTTTTAAAATTTTACCAATAAGTCTTTCCTTAAAATAAATAACAAAGGAAGAAAAATCATTCAGGGAAAGGAATCAAATGCTATGTGGTGTTCCTACTGTATTCTAAAATGATTTGCATTTAAGATATGCCTATTTAGGAGCAGAAAGAATTAATATTAAGTATTCAGAGTGTGACTACTCAGATAAAACAACCATGTCCATAACTTTGTGCATACCAGGGTAAAGTTAATTGTTTTGATCTGTAAAATATTTTATTTTTTTACTTTAAAGGTTTAGGAAAGAAGAAAAGCTAACAGCCATGAAAGCTTTATGAGATTTGTTGGTGTGTGGCTACCAAACAATTGGGATGTTAAAAATCTTCAAAATATCTGTTCTTCTTTTGAAGGAGATTTAGAAAAATTCATGCTCTTTATATTACAAACTTTAATCTGGTGTATTGTTATAGATGAGAACAGCTTTTGTTCTCTCTACTTAAACATTGTCAGGGTTAAAGATGATTACCAATTTCTTTTAATTTAATTTATTTTTTTCTAATTTGAAGACCAGTTTCTCAATAGGTCTACATTGAGAGGTGATTGCTTTGTCTTCTCCTTCAAATTTATTTATTTACTTATTTATGTTAAATTGACAGGTAAAAATTCTACATTTATTATGTACAATGTAATGTATTGAAGTATACACATTATGAAATAGTTAATTCTAGATATTTATAATATAAATTAAAATAAATAATGAACTCATAACCTAAAGAATTATAAAATTCAATATAAGCAACTTGGTAAAAAATCAGTTACAATAATTAAAAAGGCATTACTTTGTAATATAGTGATCTTAGAGTTAGGCTTACTTTAGCTTCTGAGTTAGGCTAATTGCAGAGGGCACACTGACATGAATACATAGGCAACTTTTCAGACAGAAGTTCTCTTTGCTTCCCTCTGCTATCTGTGAACATAATTTAGCTGTATTACATCAAATGAAATTAGGCTGAGGCGAGTGGGTTGCCTGAGCTCGCAGATTTGAGACCAGCCTGAACCAGAGCAAGGCTTCATCTCTAAAAATAGGTGGGTATTGTAGCTGGTGCCTGTAGTGCCAGCTACTCAGGAGGCTAAGGCAAGAGAATGGCTTAAGCCCAAGAGTTGGAGATTGCTATGAGCTATAATGTCATAGCACTCTACCGATGGTGACAAAGTGAGACTCTGCCTCAAAAACAAATAAATAAATAAATAGTACATTTCCTCACATATTTTTGTAGTGAGACATTTAACATCCACTTATTAGCATTTTTTGTGAATATAACATGTCATTATTTATTATACTTACCATGCTGCACAATAGAGCTTTTAAACTTCTTCCTCTTATCTAAGGGCAATTTTGTATCTTTGACCAAAATATCCTTAATCCCCATCACAACAATCCCCAGCTTCCACTAACCATTAGTCTCTCCTTCTATGAGATCAACTTTTTAGATTCCTGTATGAGTGAGAGCTTACTATACTTGTTTTTCTGCCTGGTTGATTTCATTTAACGTAATGTCCTTCTTGTTCATTCATGTTGTAGCAAACGGCAGGTTTTCCTTCTGTTAATGAGTGAATACCGTTCCACTGTGTCTATCTGAAGGCATACTTCAGCTGGTTCAGTTCCAAATCACTGCAGTAAAGTGAATATGTTAATAGAGCAAGGCACATGAAATATTTCGTTTCCCAGCACATAAAAGTTGTGTTTAAATGAAACTATAGTCTATTAAGTGTGCAACAGCATTATGTCTAAAAAAAGCACACCTTACTTAAATTATACCTTATTGATAATAAATGATAAATATTATAAAAGTGTTCCCCTCTGTCCACATCTGGGCCAGCATCTGCAGCTTTGGGACTTTCTGATGTGGGCCATTCTCACGGGGGTTACGTGATGTCTCAGGGTGGTTTTGATTTGCATTTCTCTGATGATTAGGGATGATGAGCATTTTTTCATGTCTGTTAGCCATTTGTCTGTCTTCCTCAGAAAAGGTTCTATTCGTGTCTCTTGCCCAGTGACAGATGGGATTGTTTGA
Organism: Perodicticus potto; assembly: GCA_963574655.1. Lineage (NCBI taxonomy): Eukaryota > Metazoa > Chordata > Mammalia > Primates > Lorisidae > Perodicticus > Perodicticus potto. Next base: position 24,166 of record CAUYRH010056493.1, read on the forward strand.
TTTCTTTGTTGATTAGTTTGAGCTCTCTGTAGATCTTATTAATTGACCCTTTGTCAGATTCATAATATGCAAGTATCTTTACCCATTCTGAAGGTTGTCTACATGCTTTCATTGTTGTGTCCTTAGCTGGCAGAAGCTTTTCACCTTCATTAAGTCTCATTTGTTTTTTGGGACTGCAAACCATTACAGCCTCTTTGTAAAGCAGTGTGGAGAATCTTCAAAGAACTTAAAATAGCTCTTCCATTTAATCTTGCAATCCCATTACTAGGCATCTACCCAGAAGAAAAGAAAGCATTTTACCATAAGGGCATTTGCACTAGATTGTTTATCACAGCTCAATTTACAATCTCCAAGATGGGGAAACAACCCAAGTGCTCATCAACATAGGAATGGACTAACAAACTGTGGTATATGTATAGCATAGAAAACTATTGAACCGTAAAACATAAGGAGACTTTACATCCTTTGTATTGACCCAGATGGAATTGAAACACATTTTCCTTTGTAAGGTATCACAAGAATAGATAAACAAATGTCCAATGAACTCAATAGTAATATGAAGCCAATAGATGATCCAATACACACCCATACAAGAGAAAAACTCAATTCAATTTAAGATGGGGGCAGCGCGAGGACAGAGGTGGAGAGAAGAGAAAGGAGAGAGATTGGTGTGTTCCCATTTAAGGGGCTCAACGTAAAGGTATATGGCACACCTCCAGGGTTGGGAACATAACTACAATAGAGACTTTGTCAAACAAATGCAAATAACCAAATTATACCCTCACATTAATATGAAATTTAAAAAATGCTAATTATTACCTGAACCTTTAGCAAGTCATAATCTTTTTGCTGGTGAAAAGTTTTGCCTGGATGTGATGGCTGCTGACAAGTTAGGGTAGTTGTTAAAAGTTGGAGCAGCAATGACAATTTTCAAAAATAAGAAATAAGTTACCAACTGCGTTAGCCATCAGTAAGAGATCAGCCTTTCCTTTGAAACTTTATAGCCCAGCATTGGTTTTCCTTCCTAGTTATGAAAGTTCTATGTGGTTGCCTCTACTTCCAACAGAAGGCTATTTTGTCTACATCTGTTGTTTAGTATCATTACCTTCATCACTTATCTTAGCCAGATCTTCTGGATAATTTGTGTTAGCAAAATAATGCTGATAATTCTACATCAGCATTTGCTGTTTTACCTTGCACTTTTACCTTATAGAGAAGGTTTGATTTCAATCAAGACCATTAAAAGTTTCTCCATATCAAAAATAAAACTGCTTGAATTTCTTATTTTTATGTGTTTAATGGAGTAATCATTTTAATTTCCTTCAAGAACTTTCCTTTGCATTCACATTTGGCTAAGTGTTTTCTGAAATAAGCCTAGCTTTAAACCTGGCTTAAACCTGGCTTGTTGTTTTTTGACATGCCTTCCTCACTAAGCTTAATTACTTCTAGCTTTTGATTTAAAGTGAGAGACCTGCAACTTCCTTTCACTTGAACACTAAGAGGCTATTACAGGGTTCTTAATTGGCATATTGTTGTGTTTTAGGGAGGAAGAAGGTGTGAGGAGAGAGAGAGAAATGGGCAACTGCTGGTCAGTGGAGTCAGAACGCACACCACGTTTATAAAGTAAATTCACTGTCTTTCTAAAATGATCGTAATAGTAATATCAAACATCACTGACCATAGAACCTGATAACAGGCATAGTAACAATAAAAAGTTTGAAATATTTTGAGAATTACCAAAATGTGAAACAGGGACACAAAGTGAGTGCATAGAGTGGGAAAAAAGCACTAATAGAGGTGCTTGATGTAGGATTGCCAAAAACCATTAATTTATAATATGTGCATTAGTTGTGACATGAGATAAAGCCAATAAAACAAATTATGCCTATACTAAATTTTCTTTGTCCATTCATCTGCTGATGGGCCCTTAATGTTGATTTCATATCTTGGCTGTTGTGACTAATGCTGCAAAAATATGAGAGGACAGATTCTCTTTGACATACAGATTTCCTTTACTTTGGATACATACCCAATAGTGGCATTGCTGGATAATATGGTAGTTCTATTTTTAATTTTTTGAGGAACTTCATACTGTTTTCCAGAATGGCTATTATGTTTCTACCCACTGTGTACAGAGTTTCCTTTTCTTTACATCCTCACAAGCATTTGTTATCTTTTGTCTTTTCAATAAAAGCCATCCTCACAGGCAGCAGGTAATATATCATTATGATTTTATTGACATTTCCTTGATGATTAGTGATACTGAGGACTTTTTCTTTCTCTAGTACCCGTTGGACATTATCATGTTTTCTTTTGAGTAATGCCTCTTTAGGTCCTTTGCTAATATTTTAGTCAGGTAATTTGTATTCTAACTAGTAAATGGTTTGAGTTCTTTATATATTTTAGACATTAACTCTTTAGTAGATGTAGAGCTTGTAAATATTTTCTTCTGTTTTTAGGCTGTCTTTTTACTTGGTTGATTTTTTTTCCCTTTCCTGTGCAGAAGCTTTTTAGTTTGATATAATTTAGTATGTGTATTTTTGCTTTTATTGCCTGCACTTTTAAAGTCATATCCAAAAATTCATGGCCCAGACCAGTGCATGAAACTTTTCCCCTATGTTTAATTCTAGTAATTTCATCGTTTGGGGGTCTTAAATGTAAGTTTTCAATGTACTTTGAGTTAATTTCTGTGTATGGCATGAGATAAGAATCTAATTTCATTTTTTCTCCATGGGTATATCCAGTTTTTCCACCACCATTTTTTGAAGAGACTTCTTTCCTCAATATATATTGTTGGCACCTTGGTCAAAAATTATTTGGCTGCTAATGTGTGGATTTATGTTTGGGCTCCTTGTTTTTTCAGTTAGTTCACATGTCTGTTTTTATGCTAGTATTATGCGATTTTACCATGCAACTTTAGTATATTTTACGGTCAAGAATTTTGATGCCTCTAGCTTTGTTCTCTTTACTTAAGATTGGTTTGGCTTTTCAGGGTCTTTTGGGGTTCCATATAAATTATAGGATTGTTTCTTACATTTCTGTGCAGATTGTCACTCGTATTTTATTACAGATAGCATTAAACCTGGGTCATATTGGGTAGTACAGACATTTTAACAATTTAAGTTCTAACCTAAAAATATGAACTATTTTAGTTTTTATGTCCTTTTTTGTTTCTTTCATCAATGAGTTATAGTTTTTAGTGTAGAGATATTTCACCTCCTTCATTAAGTTTATTGCTAAATATCATGTCCTTTTGTAGTCATGTTAAATCAGATCATTTTCTTGATTTCATTTTTTTTGCAGATAGCACTGTTAGTGAATAAAATGTTACATACATATTCCTTTATTTTAATATGTTGATTTTGTGTCCTTTAAGTTTATTGAATTCAATTATTACATCTAACTACATGTAACAGTTTTTGTTTTTGTTTTTGTTTTGAGACAAAACTCTTGGGCTAAAGCGATTCTCTTCCCTCAGCCTCCCAAGTAACTGGGACTACATGTGCCTGCCACAGTGCCCGGCTATTTTTAAAGATGAGGTCACACTCTGACTCAGGCTGTTCTCGAACCTGTGAGCTCAGGTAATCCTCCCAGAGTGCTCGGATTACAGATTTGAGCCACCATGCCCAGCCCTAATAATATATTGTGTAGTAATTAGTGTTTTCCGTATCTAAGATTATACCATATACAAACAGGAACAATTTAACTTCTTCTCTTCCAATCTGGATGCCTTTTATTTCTTTCCCTTGCCTGATTGCTTTGACTAGAACTTCCAGTGTTATGCTGAATAGAAGTGGCCAGAGGGGGTTTCCTTGCCCTGGTCCAAATCTTAGAACAAAAGCTTTCAACTTTTCCTCACTGAATATAAAATCAGCTGTGGCTTTGTCATATATAATTTTCACTATGTTGAGGTACATTCATCTTGTATCTAATTTGTTGAGAGTTTTTATTAGGAAAGAATGTGGAATTAAATCAAACATTTTTTCTGGATCTTTTGAAGTACTCATATATTTTTGTGCCCTTTATTCTGTTAATGTGTTGCATCATCTTAATTGATTTGCACATTTTGATTAATCTTTGCATTCCTGGGATGAATTCTACTTAATCATGGTGAATAGTCTCTATAATATGCTGTTAAATTTTGTTAGCTAGTATTTTGTTGAGGATTTCTGCATCTACATTCACCAGGAATAGTGGCCTACAATTTTATTCTATTGTAGTCTGCATGTCTGACTTTTGATGTCATAGTAATGCTAGCTTCATTAAATGGGGTTTGGAATTGTTCATTCTTATTTTTTGCTACAGTTGGAGAAGAATTGGTACCAGTTCTTCTTTAAATGGTTGATAAAATTCAATAATAAAGTTATAAGGGTCTGAGCTTTTTTTGGATGGGATATATTTTATTCTCAATCCCTATTTGTTATTGGACTGTTTAGATAATGCAACTTTTGTAGGTTGTATATATCAAGAATATACCTATTTTTCTAGATTTCCCAAATCCTTGGCATATAGATTTTCATAAGTTTCTCATGATCCTTTGTATTGTTGTAGTATCTGTTGTAATGTCTCTTTTTTCATGTCTGATTTTATTTATTTGAGTCCTTATTTTGAGTTTTTTCCCCCCTTGGGTGGAATGCGTCTCTTGGGCCTTTTTGATTAGGACACTTACCTTATTCTTAAGGGCTCCCACTCATAACCTAATCTCCACTCAGAGGACTGATGTTTATCACCTCAGGGAGTAGGATTTCAAAATATGAATTTGAGGTGGGCACACAAACATTTAGACAATATCAATACTTAAATCCTAATCCATGGAACCCGTAAATATGTTATGGTATGTGGCAAAAGAAGGTCAAAGTTGCTGGTCCACTGGCCTTAAAACAGAGATATCATTCTGAATTATGTTAGTGGGAAAATGCAATCACAAATGTTTTTTAAAATAGTAGGTGGAGGCTTGGTGCAGAAGCTCACATCTGTAATCTTAGCATGCTGGAAGGCCTAGGCAGGTGGATTGCTTGAGCTTAGGAGTTCAAGACCAGCCTGAGCCAGAACAAGGCCCCATCTCTAAAAATAGCCAGCCATTCTAGTGGGTGCCTGTAGTCCCAACTACTCTTGAAATCACAAGAGTTTCAGGTTGCTGTGACCATGGCACTCTACTGAGATGACAAAGTAAGACTCTCTCTCTCAAAATAAATAAATAAATAAATAAAACAAAGGAGAAGGTGGACAAGAGAATCAGAAGGAGACTGATTCTGGAAGACAGATAAAATGGATGGAAACATGCTGGTTTTAAAGATGTGGGAAGGAGGCCATGACCCAAAGAATATGGACCTCCACTAGAAACTGGAAAAAGCAAGGAACAGAGTATTACTCAGAGCTACTAAAAGGAGTGCCAAGTGCCAAACCCTGCCAAAAACCTTGATTTTAACCCAACATGACTGGTGTCAGACTCATTATCTGATCTATTTTTAGCTACTACAGATCTATAAGTTAATAAATTTGTATGCTTTTAAGTCACTAAGTCTGCTATTATTTTGTTGCAGTCTATGTAAGAAACTCATATAATTAACTTAATGATTTTTAAATGTTAAACCTAAAAAAGAATTTATTCTTGTTATTTTCCTTACTATTTTAAAAGGTGGAATAAATATCAACAGGGTGTCTTGAAATAAGTTTTTTTTAATTGAGTCTCATTTTATGTGCAAAACTAATGGGGCCTAAACTGCAGTGAAGTTTATTTACTTTGTATTATTTGGAAAAAGTTCCTGAGCCTTCAAAGGAAATTACATCAAAGCTCTCTATTTTCCAAATACATTATCCTTTTTATATTTTTTTTAATTTCAGGTTAATGTGAGGGTACAAGTAGGTTATAATTTTGCATTTGTTAGTTAGAGTTCCTCTTATAGTTGTGTCCCACACCCCGAAATGTGCCTTACACCTTTACGTTGTGCACGTTAAGTGAGCGCACACTGATCCTTCCCCTCCTCTTCTCTTTCCCTTCCTTGCTTCCCCCCAACTTGAATTGAATTGAGTTTGCTCTTCTGTGGGTGCGTAATAGATCATCTGTTGCCTTCATATTAGGATTGAGTACGTTGTATATTTGCTTTTCCATTCTTGTTATACTTTACTAAGAAGAATGTATTTCAATTCCATCCAGGTTAATATAAAAGATGTAAGTCTCCACCTTTTTATGGCTGAATAGTTTTCCATGGTATACATATGCCACAACTTATTAATCCATTCCTGAGTTGATGGGCATTTGGATTATTTCCACATCTTGGTGATTGTAAATTGAGCTGCAATAAACAATCCAGTGCAAATGTCCATGTGATAGAATGATTTTTTTTTTTCTTCTGGGTAGGTACCTCATAATAGGGTTGTGGGACCAAATGGGAGGTCTAATTTGAGTTCTTTGAGGATTTTCCATACTTCTGTCCAAAGAGCCTGTATTAGTTTGCAGTCCCACCAACAGTGTAAAAGAGTTCCCCTCTCTCTACTTCTGTGCCAGCATCTGCAACTTTGGGACTTAGTGATGTGGGCTAATCTTACTGGGGTTAGGTGATGTCTCAGGGTGGTTTTGATTTGCATCAAAAAAAGATGAGCATTTTTCATATATTTGTTACCCATTCATCTATCTTCCTCTGAGAAGGTTCTGTTCATGTTTCCTGTGCACTGATAGATGGGACTGTTAACTATTTTTTTTGGGGGGGGGTTAATTTGAGTTCTGTATAGATCTTAGTTATCAACTCCTTGTCGTATTCATAGCATGTGAATATTGAAGGTTGTCTATATGCTTTCATTGTTGTGTCTTTATCTGTACAGAAGCTTTTCAGTTTAATTAAATCCCATTTGTATATTTTCATTATTTTTGTGATTTCCACTGAGGTCTTCTTCATAAAGTCTTTCCCTAGACTGACACACTCAAGAGTTTTTCCACACTTTCTTCTAGAATTTTTATAATTACATGTCATAGATTTAAAGCTTTAATCCATTGTGAGTCAATTTTTGTAAGTGGTGGAAGGTGCAGGTCCAGTTTCAGTCTTGTACATGTGGTTATCCAGTTCTCTCATTACCATTTATTGACTAGGGTTTCTTTATCCCAGTGTATGGTTTTCTTTGGTTTATCAAAGACCAAATGACTGTAAGAGACTGATTTCATTTCTTGGTTTTCTATTCTGTTCCATGTGTCTATGTCTCTATTTTTGTGCCAATACCATGCTATTTTGATCACTGTGGTCTTATAATATAACCTCTGGTAGAGTATTGCCTCCAACTTTGTTTTTATTAGTAAGAATTGTCTTAGTGAGATACTTTTTTTTTTATTGGTTCCATACAAAATGAAGAACTATATTGTCAGTTCTTCAAAGTATGATGTTAGTATTTTAATGGGCTTTGCATTGAATTTGTAGATTTACTTGAGTAGAATAGACATTTTAACAATGTTGACTCTTCCCAGCCAAGAGCATAGTTGTCCTTCCATTTATTAATATCTTCTGGTATTTCTTTTCTTTGGATTTCATAATTCTCTTTTTAGAGGTCCTTTACCTCTTTTGTTCAGTATATTACTAGGTATTTCATTTTTTATGAAGCTACAGTGAAGTGAATTGTGTCTTTGATTAGGTTCTTGACTTGGCTGTTATTGATGGCTACTGATTTGTGGACATTGATTTATACCCTGAGATGTTACTGTGCTTCTTGATCACTTCCAGGAGTCTTGTGGTTAAATTTTGGGGGTTTTCTGAGTATAAGACCATATCATTAACAAAGAGTAAGTGTTTGACCACTTCTACTCTCATTTAAATGCTCTCTATTTCCTTGTTTTTCCTGATTATATTGACTAGGACTTCCAGAACTACGTGAATAGTAGTGGCGAAGAGTGGACATCCTTGTCTTTTCTAGTTCTAAGAAGAAAAGCTTTCAGTTTCACTCTGTTCAGTATGATATTAGCTGTGGGTTTGTCATAGACAGCTTCCATAAGTTTAAGAAATATGTCATCTATACCTGTATTCTCAATGATGAGGTGCATATCCTATTCCAAAACATTGAGAAAGAAAGAACCTTCACTAACACATTCTACGAAGCAAACATCACTCTGATACCAAAACCAAGAAAGGACTCAACTGAAGGACCCATCCTTGTCTTTTTAGAAAAAAATGTTGAATTTTGTTTAATGCTTCTTGCATCTATTGAGAGAATCATATGGTCTTTATTTTTGGTTCTATTGATATGATGAATTATATTTATGGATTTGTGTATGTTAAATCAGTCTTGCATCCCTTGGTGAGAGCCTACTTGATTGTGATATCTAATTTTTTAATGTGTAGCTGTAATCTATTGGTTAAGTTAGGTTGAGTATTTTTGCACCAATAATCAGTAGTGAAATTGGTCTATAGTTCTCCTTTTTTAGCTGGGTCCTTTCCTGGTTTTGGTATCAGAGTGATGTTTGCTTCATAGAACAACTGAGGAAGTTTCCTTCCTTCTCAATGTTTGGAAGAGGTTATGCAGTTTGACAGAATTCTTGTGTGAACCATCTGGTCTAAGGATTTTTTGTTGTTGGAAGATTTTTTTATTGTTTCTTCAATTTCAGTGCTTAATGTTAGTCTGTTTTACAGATCTATTTCTTCCTGCTTAAACTTAGGGAGATTGTGTGATTCCAGGTAGTGGTTCACTTCCTCCACATTGTCAAATGTCTGGTCGTAGTTTTTGAACTAAGTTCTTGAGATAGCGTTACTAGTACCCAGCCACGTATGTCTGTATTTTTGATAGTACATGGCTGGATACTTTTTGGACAGCCCTCACCTGCAATTATGAATGTAAGATATACCTAAGGGGTATTTCAATAATCATTCTTGCAGTAGTAGGAGTGGGGATTCAGCATGTGCCAGCAGGGGGTGCTCATGTATCATGTGGCACAGCTACTGCCTCATACAACATCTGACTGTGAGGAAAATGGCACAATTGGAACACCAATTCTGTGAATGCATTCACATGTGAAGAAAAAGAGAAAACTCTATGACTGAAACTATGTCAACCAGACATACCAATATTTTTCATTTACTCTTGGATATTTCTTTTATAGATGAATACATGGTTCTTGAAGAAAAGCAACTTCAATTAAAACATTAATTTCTGACCTAAAAATATGAACATGACATTACATAATAGAAACAGAATGTCTACATTTCTGCCACACCAAGTTTTGAGGTAGAGAACAAAAATGTATTTTGTTTGCTACAATGTTTGGTAGAATTAGAAATATTTTATTATATTTACTAGAATTTGTTGCTCAGCAAATTAGCATCTTGGGGACTTCCTCTTTATATTTATGTAGACATTAGTTAAAACATTTTTTAAAATTTTCTTTTGGAATTGTCCTAACCACTAATTCATAACTATTCCCAGACTATTAAGCTTATTGATGTTCACTTAATGGCATAACTCTCTTTTTACAATACTTTTGTTTCATATTTACTCACTACGATGAAATGTATGGCTTTATTATTCACATTATTGTTGCAGGTTATTTCAAAATTCAACTTATCAACATGAAAGAAAGTCATAGCCTAATTCCCTAATTTAGAATGTTTAAACAACCAATGAGTATGGTTACAGGAAGCAATTCCAAAGGAAAATTTGTGCAACTATCTCACACACACACACACACACACACGAGGAATTGTGCTATGTACAGAATAAATGCAATCCTTCCCTGCCCGAAGCGTGCCTGATGTCCTCCACAATCTCTGTATACACGTGTGAGGCTGCATAAAAACACGTCAAAGTTCCAAACCTAATCCAGCCGTGGGGACCAAGTAAATCAATAGGCTAATTTGTCTGTTGTTTTTTGCCACTCTTTTAACCTCGTCCCCTGATTCTCATAAAATAAGAAATATCTTTGCTCCCTGTAACAAACTCTCTGAGTTACAGCCATGTTTTAGTGACACACTATTGATTTCCTCCAACATTTAAGTTTGTCCATCTTGTCTCCTATTCAGTCACTCTGTTTGTCTAGGACAAAATTGCTTTTTTTTAAAAAACATACTTAATGAAGTCATGCTCGCTCATTGTCAACCATTCATAAAGGTTTCAGTAACCCACAGCTACAAGATATTTTTAATACCTTCCATCATCCTAAAACTTCCTGGTAACCTAGAAAACTCTGATGTTGCTTTCACGCTACTGTAGTCTACCTTATATTCTCCGCTGCTGAAATCTCCCTGCCAAACAATAGATCGACTGAACAGGTGCACATACGCTTTAGACTAGTTTGTCTATAACCTAAATCTTAACGTTACTATTGTTAGAGACTTCAACATTTATCTGTTATGTTCATGCTCCTTAAACAAATGAGTACACGAATATTACCCGTGGTCATTTAAAACGGATTCTATGGAGACTAAGTAGAAGTGAGATATTTATAGACGATAAAGCTATTTGCAAAGAAGTGTATCAGCTCCTTCAAAATCATCAGGGCATTGGCTAATATTTAGACAAGCAGAAAAACAAGTGAACGCTCATTCAAATTTAGTTATGTTATGCATCAGGCACTGGGAACTTGTTTTTAATGAGTTAATAATTCTCGAAATGTCTCCCCAGCACATGTTAACAGCCTGCATTTTTTATTTGTTTTGCCTGTCACAAGTGTGGCTAACTTCATATTTACTTCCATGATGGAAGTCTTTCAGAGTGTTTTGACCTTTTAGTCAATTCGGGAGGCTTTTAACTGTTTTGCCACATTTAGGAAGGATTGATCAGTTTCTATATAAGGCTCCTACATACTAAACGGCTACTTAATATATCTGGGTCAAGACAGTTCATAAATAGCTGAACACATATTTTATTGGTTTAATAGTGCAGGTGGTTATATCACTTTCAAAAAAGGGCTTTCACTTTCTTTAATTTCAATGCAGAGTCTGGCAAGTGAACTGATAATCAATCACATTTGTTCTGTTGCTTTTTAAAAGCTTAAATGTTTCACTGTGAAAAGCTGCTACTGAGCAGACACAGTGGGATTTCATAAGGGTTTTTATTAGACAGACCCTATGCTAGCTTAAAAAATGATTTAATTTTCAATGTGCATATAGTGCAGATATTACCATTGCAGAAGAACCTATGGGGTATGAAATATCAATTTACATTTTTTCAAGATCCAATCATTTTAAATAGGTGTTGTGTCTGTAGGCCAATTCACAAGGGAGATGGGAAATGGAATGATAAAACAACAAGCAGGTGCGGCAAGTGAATTCATCTTTATCGGGTATTTGAAATGATGAAATTCGAGAAGCATTTACTGTTCTCTTTATTTCTACAGCTGCAAGTTGTAATGGAAAAGTGTACCTCACTGGAACTCAGGAGTCTTGGATTCTATACGTGGTTCTACGCCTAAATAGAAAGCAAATTACGTTCTTAGATACTAAGCTAGTGTAAATGAGGTGATCCTAATTAAAATGAATCTGCCAGCCAAAAGCCATTCAGCGGGAGTTTTTGGTTACTCCAAGAACATCCTGAGTCATTCTTCTTTATAACTGATAAGACTTGACAATGGTCTCTCTTCCTGTAAGGTGGTGTTAACTTCTTGGTTGACTCTCAGCAAAGTACATGCCATATAGGCATTCATAAATTTTCATTTGTTCTGCATGGTTACAAATTTTGTTCTTTTGCCATGCAGGTGGTTTTTGTTTGTTTGTTTTGTTTGGTTGGTTTTTGTTTTTGGGGGTATTTTTTGGGGTAGGCTGTGAAACTAGATCATTGGCCATGAATTTGTTCTCCAATTCATCCTCCTTCTTTTTTACGGACTGAATGATGAGTGGTATGACGTGTGGGAGGTGTTCCTTAGCTGTGTTATAGAAAGCTCATTATTACTGATACTGAACACGATTAAGATTGATATTTACTTAGTGCTGATTTTCTCTTAAGAACTGTAAATTAAACACTATCTTATTTTAAGCCTCAAAATAGCCCTGAGATGAAGATACTATTATTTCTATAAATGAGGAAGTGAGCAGTGGTTTTGGTAAGTTTACATCGGCAGTAATTGGTGGAACCCAGATCCAAATGATTTCATTTTGTCCATTTCCAATGTACTTGAATGTAAGCACTTCTGTAGTCAATCTTTAATTAGAACTGGCAAGATTCAATGCTTTATCAACCCAGTAATTTTATGGGTTTTCAGTTTTTTCTCAATATTTTTACGAACCCCATATAATTAGTTCTCAATAACAAGCGTTAATATTTGAAAGATTTATTTTGATTAAAAAGTTGAAATATCAGCTAATTCAATGTACAGCAGGGATCTATTAAACATATAAGCTATTTTATGCATCTGCTAATTGAACCTAAGTTCATATTTATGCCTTTACTTAAAATCTGGAAGAGATATGTGTCTTCCTGGAGCATATAAATAAATGTGGAATACTGAAATTCACTGCTTATAGGAACACTGAATCATTTACAGGCAACTTCTCACATTAGCAGCATAAAATCCCAAAACACCTGAAAAGTTGTGAAAATGATCTCTGAAGTTTCAAATATATGGTCAGTGACTCATATGTCAGAAGGGAGTTATATATGTATTTCTTCAGGCCCTTCCCACTGAGATATATCCAGACACTGTCTATTAAAAAGCTAGCAAGCAAAGAAACAAACAGTAAACCAAATCACTGAAGGGGGATCCACTAATCCATTTAAACTCACATAGGCACATTAATTTCAGAATGGTTGGGACTGAGGGTTCCTTCACACTGAACTACAGAAAGCAGGAGGGCTGGATGACGTCTCGAGCTAAGCTACGTGGGGAAATTTTAGATGTTACAGGAGAAATTAGTTAGAAACAGAATTGAGCAACGAGCAAACTACATGGTTCTCAAAATATGTGTTGGAATCAGGAGCATTTAAAAATAGTAATGCTGGGACTCCATTCTCGGAAATGTCAGTTTTGATGGTTTGGTCCCAGATCCTCTAAGATTTTATTAACCATTGATTTATTTGCTCGGCCTAAGTAGATGATAATGACTTCATCAATATATTACTTCATTTAAAACACCCCACCAAAAAGAAAAAAAAGAAAAAGAACCCCACCAATTTTATTGACCTAAAAATAATAATTTATTCATCTTGACCAATTCTATGTGAAGGAGAATAAGTCGATGTGACTTGTTCTGATTCACATGGTGATAGCTGAGATCATCTACTTGGTTGAACTCGGCCAGAAGAATAGACTGGACTGGAAGGTTCAAGAAGGTTTCACTCACATAGCTGGGCCTGTGGGGTTCTTGACCTTTCCTCTTCCTCTCCAGATGGCACTTCATGGCTGCCTCTCCTGAGAGGAAGAAAGTAGAAAATGTTAGTTTTCTTAAAACCTGGCTCTAGTTTCTGGTTTTTTGTTTCTAATTTTTTTTTCTCTCTCTTTTTTTAGAGACAGAGTCTCACTTTATTGCCCTTGGTAGAGTGCTGTGGTGTCACAGCTCACAGCAACCTCCAACTCCTGGTCTTAAGTGATTCTCTTGCCTCAGCCTCCCAAGTAGCTGGGACTACAGGCACCGCCACAACACCCGGCTATTTTTTTGTTGCAGTTTGGACGCGGCTGGGTTTGAACTCACCACCCTCAGTACCGGGAGATGGCACCCTACCCACTGAGCCATAGGTGCCACCCTGGTTTCTTGGTTTAGAAAGAAACTTTTGTTACATTAAATTGGCCAACATAAGTGTCACTTTTGTTACATTAAATTGGTCAACATAAGTGTCAAAGACAGGTCATATTCAAAGGAAAGGGAAATTAACTATATCTCTTTGGGTAAGAAATGGCCAAATCTTTGTGGCATTCTTTAATCCACTCTAAGAACTACTGCTCTACCCCTTCTACATCTATCTTACAAATCTTTACTGTGGCCTTCAAAAGTCAGCTTCACCTGCAAAGTAGCATACAGCTTCAAATAAGGACAAGCAAGGCAGGGGGAAAGACGGGAAGGAAACTTAGGAACTTTACTGGCATGCTGAGGTTGTAGACAAGTATTATTAGACATACAATTCGAATGTCACGAATTTTTAATAAAGTTTTAGAGAAAGGGGTAAGGAGAATAAGTTCAGGGGAGAGAAAGCACCGAGTATCTTGGGGGCGGCCAGGATGTGAGTGTTGTCCAAACAATGGGCAAACTGGATTGAACTAGTTTCAGTTTCCCAAGTGACTTGGTTCTGACAGTCTCTGTGGCAGTCAGCACTATGTATCAAACATCCTCCGTTCCTTTCCCTCTGGGTACTTGGCAGAATTGCAGGAGCCCATCTGTTTTAATATCAAGTATGTTGCTGGGACTTGCTTTGAACAATGAAATGTGAGCACACGTGATACGTGTCACCACACGGTGGCAATGCCAAGAGAGACACACCTTTATACATCTTCCCTTTTCCTGCTGCGTGGACGTGGGAGTAAGCATCATAATAGATTCTAGTCACTGTGATGCCTGAGTGGTTAAGATTACTCCTCCCAACAACAGCTCTGGAAGTGGACATCAAGTGTGGATAAAAAGTGATCTCTTTAAAGTCCCTGATGTTTCGGAGGCTGATGTTTGTTCGTTTTGCTTTGCTGTATAACTTAGCAGGGCCTGATGATACAGTAGTATGGACTTTTATGGCTCACTTTCTTCAGTATTTTCTAATTATGTTCTGATAGTGGAAACTGGCTATTTTCTCTGGTCTGTAGGTGCAGAGGGTGCCAAGTGGAAGTAAGTGATTGAGAGACTCAGTCCAGCCCACAAATCAGCCATAAAATGATCTCGTTAAGTGGTAATTTTAAGTGATCTGTCGCTTGAAGTTTTAAGTTTATATTTTATGGTTTTACACATATAGCGTTGGCCGTAATTTGTGGATGAGAAGACAGAGAGGCAGAGTTCCCAGGGAATTAGTTGTTCAATGCCACTGACCTGCTGCCACTCTCAGGAAAGCTTTACTAGTAGAGATGCCAGATTTGCTAAGGCCAAAAAAAGGAATACCCTGCACAATGTACATATCCAGAATTCCCCAACTGACAAATTTGTGATCGTCTTTGTTTGTTTTAGGAAGGTTTATATGGCTTTACCATCTACTTTGGGCCTAGAAACAAGAATGTCTCAGCTTCAGCTGGTTTTCTTAATATTAGAATAGACTACTGTAAGGGGCTTCAGATTTTCCATATGGGTAAAGTACACATAGCAATTATGTTGGATTTGTGAAAAATTGATTATTAAGTATTAAGATAAAGTCCCATTGTCTTCACTATCATTTATCTATCCACCAAATTAAGAACCTCTTGATTGTTTTCAAGTTTGGGCAATTATACATAAAGCTGCTATAAACATCCTTTGCAAGTTTTCATGAGAGCGTAAGTTTTCAATGCATTGGGTAACTACCAAGGTGCATAAAAGGCTAGTTAAAATTATTTGTAGTTTTATAAGAAACTGTCCAACTGTTGTCCAAAGTGGCTACACAATTTTGCATTGCCTCAGCAATGAATGAGAGTTTCTTTTGCTTCACATCCCACCAGTATTTGGCATTAATAGTGTTTTGGATTTTAGTTATTCCAATAGGTGCAAAATGGTGTCTCAATGTTGCCTTAATTGACCTTTTCCTGACATTTGATGTGGAATGTATTTTCATATGCTTACTTAAGTCTATACATCTCCTTTGGTGGTAATATTGTTTAGACTTTTGCCCATGTTTGGATGGGTTATTGCTTTTCTTATTGGTGAGTTTAGAGATTTCTTTATATGTTATGGATAACAGTCCTTTATCTTATATGTGTTCTTCAAATATTTATTTCCTGTATGTGGCTGGTCTTTTCATTCTTGTGACAGTGAGTTTTGCAAAGCAGAAGGTTGTTATTAATAATTATGGATAATGAAGTTCAGGTTATCAGTTCTTTCTTTCTTAGATTATGCCTTTGGTCTTTTATCTAAAAAATCATTGCCATACCTAAGTTTATCTAGATTTTTTCTGGATTATCTTCTCTTATACATTTTTTTTTTCTGAGACAGTGTCTCACTATTCTCTCTCCTCCACCCTCCCCGTAGAGTGCTGTGGCATCACAGCTGACAGCAACCTCAAACTCTTGGGCGTAAGTGATTCTCTTGCCTCAGCCTATTGAGTAGCTGGGACTACAGGAGCCTGCCAGAAGGCCTGGCTATTTTTTTGTTGCATTTGTCATTGTTGTTTACCTGGCCCCAGGCCGGGCTCAAACCCACCAGCCTCAGGGTACGTGACCAGTGCCCTAACCACTGAGCACAGGCGCCAAGCTTTCTCTTGTACTTTTATGTGCTTTTTATTAGCCCGATGAGTTAACAGAGCTCCTTTTAACTATAATATTAATTAAGTAAAGTACATAACAGTTTTCAGGAAGACAAAGTCTGTTCTTCGCTTACTTTCATGGAACAACTATTTCTTTCCATTTTTGTTTAATGAAAGGAAAAAATCCTTGTTAGGGAATAACCACCTTGCTCTACTTTCAGTTTTTCTGAAGAAGTAAGAAGACGTGTTAGTGATCCAGAAAATGATGGGCAAAAATTTTGTCTGGAGTAAGATAACAAAGGGAAATAAAATAAAAGTCATAAATATCCTGAATGTCCTGTCGATAGTTATGTGTGTGAATGGCAATAACCAACAGAAGAAGAGAATTTTCTTCATCCGACAGGATGCCCTGAGTTACAGCCTCATTCTTCCTTCCCCTGGGAAGGGCTTATTGTTCGCTTCCCTTCTCTTGCCTGCTTGCTGTGTAATTTAAGACTGATGCCTCCCTGTGGGAAATAAAATTTGATCAGAGAACAAGCTTCATTCCCTCCTAAAGAAATTATGCTTTAGTGACTGCTGATGTTGGCTCTGTCATAATGGAAATGTATAATTAATGCCCTTGCTTCAATAGTTTTGGAAATAGAAGCACCTGAAACTGATTCAAAAAGAAGGATTTGATATTGAACCCTTTCTCTGTCTAACCATTAATGCATTGGATTATAAGAGCCACAGTTTACTAAAACGGAATGATTGAATTTTTGATACCTGGATTGGTTATTGTGCTTATAGTTGAAATACTAAATAATGGAGATCTGCCACCAAAATCACAGAGAATAAAGAGCCAGTTCCTTACAGGTGAAACCCTTATGTGAGTCTGGAAAACCAAGCTGTTTGTAGCATTTTTATTTTCCCTTAGTATTTCAGGTTTAATATACTTTTAATTTCAGAGTTGAATTTGCTTATGAGATAAAGTTCTGAATTGTATATTTAAAATGTATAATGACCTCAAAATATTTCCAATTAACATTTTTTTCTTGTTTTTGAATTCTCAGTAGAGGCTGAACATATGGTAATATGATTCAAATGTCCTCCGTCTTCTCACCCTTGAGATTCAGTTTGACTATCTGCTATTTATATTTGGAATCAAATTTCAAAATGCCTACTTTATTCTGCTGCAGTATGAATTAAGGGATTTAAATTGGATGAATCCAATACCCCCTTCCAGGTGGATACTTCACTCATGCTTCAAAATGTCAGCACTAATAGAGCACCGTTTTTCAAAGGAAAATAAAATGTGCAACTGGAATCGTGACTTTATTAATAAAATATTGCTACATTTGATAGACAAGTGCAATCCAATAAAAAATTAATAATTAAATTAAGAATACTACTTTAGTAACTATAGTAACCAGGATGACAACTGGTTGAAAAGGAGAAGTACTTTAGAGAGAAATACTCAGAAAATAATGATTAAAAATACATTTTGTTAATTGATATGACTTGAATATACTACTCAAAATGCTCCGTAGGCTCTGAATCTAGCAGGTGTGGACAATTTTGTGACTTTATCTCTTACATATGCCCCTTCTAGTGAGTCAATCCTGGATAATTTATATATAACTGTTTATAGAGCAGTGCTTGCCCTGGCTAATATCAACATGTGTGAGCCTATTAATTTTGTGAATGAATTGATGTCATAGTTGTAACTTGAACCAGCAGTAGTTACAAATGTGTGCGTCATAAAAATTATGAAACACTACAAATCAGGGCCTATTTTTGTTTGTGTATTTTCTAACAAATTTATTAAACATCTAGTAGCACACAAATCAGAAAATCTTGGTTTCTATATTTTCTGAAATATGAATAATAATTGTAACTGCCTCTAACTTTTTTTTTGTATTTGTAAATTGATATTTTGAAGTATGTAGAAGGATAACTGATGTAAACTAAGCTCTAAATAAACTCTGTTATGTGGGAAAACTACAAATTCTAAGTTATAATCATTAAAGCAACTCTAATGCATTCTACAAGTATTAATTCAATGCCTCATAGTGACAAATCCTAGTTTAGGCCTTGGTGTAAATCAGCTATTAAAACAAAGAAAATCCCTATCTTCTCATAACCTGCCTTCTAACTGAGAAAGACTATTTGACTTTAAAATAAATAAATAAATAACAAATAATAAAAGTAATATACATGACAAATAATTACATAATCTAACATTTTTGAAGTATCACCTATTGTTAAAAAACAAAAGGACTATAGGATAAAAGATATGATAAGAGGTAAAATTTTAGATAGTGTGATTAAAAAGTAGACATCAGATGGGGATTCCAGAAATTAGTTATAAATTATAGAAATATTGTCATAAATTTCTTTCTAGGCTTTCTCTAGAAGCATAAACAGATCTATTCTGACTCCTCCTCTAATGCCTCAAGTTAACTTTCTTTCTCCCAATGTGATTGTGGTTGACCAGTGGACGTTCATCAGATTTTAACAAATATAAACACCTAGTTTGGAATACCCAGTCCTAAAGCATGTAGGATTTGAATGCAGTAATAAGTAACCTAAATAATATAGAAATAACTAGTTACCAGTGAATATTATGAATACAGAATATTCGTGCTTGCTGATAGGGAGCACTCATTGGCAATAAAACAAATTTCAGGAAGCTCATTCAGAGGCCTAGGGAATTGAGGTGTAAAGATCCTTTGGGACTTGTTGCTATCTCCCTTCTAATTAACGATTCCCATTTCACTTTGAGCTGCTATGCAACTGATTAAACTTATAGCCATAGAAACTCCTATGAAAGCTAAAGATTCTCAGAAAAGAATGCCCTTTTTTCCTTTCCTTTTAAGCTAAGAAAGGATATAGCTTCCCATGTTTCTTGAATCAGGTAATAACTTCTTTTGTTTTAAATGCAGTGAAGGGTTGGGGAAGGAGTTGCAAGAAGCAGAAATATTGAGCAAGAAAGAAGGAAACAAAAATGCCATTTAAAGATTTTTTTAGGATTTCTGTCATTTTTCTATGAAAGTAATGGTTACCTACTTTCTAATAGAGTTACTAAAACATACCAGTAAAGAAATGGAAATGCTAGAAAGAAATAGTAATTCTTTCTAGATCATACAAAAGAGTAATGTTATAAAACTTGAAAAATCTATTTATTAAAAAAAACCCCTCAAGTTCCCACCAACACATGTGAGGGTAATAAACTGTGGGATCTGTATACCACAGCATACTATTCAGCATAAAAAACATGGAGACTTTGCGTCCTTTGTAAAAACCTGTATGGATTTGGAGAACATTTTTCTAAGTAAAATATCACAAGATTGGAAAAATAAGTATCACACACACTCAGTACTAAGATGAGACAAGTAGATTAACAACTATGGACGCACATGAGAGAAAAACTCAAATTCAAGAAGAGGTTCAGTAGGTTCTCACCTAATGGGGACGATGCCTGGGAACATAGCACACCGCCTGGGTGAAGAACCCTGCTCCAACTCGGGTTTTAACTTTACACGTGTACACTATGTAATCTAGTGCTTTGTATTCTCATATTAACCTAAAACTGAAGAATGCCTATTTTGATCATGTTCCTTTAAGGGAATGTTTCTTTGCTCCTTCTCTACGTCAGAATAATACAAATAAAAATTGAGGCCTTAAAACATTTTTTTCTTGTTTGCATTGTTAGTAACAAGAGGTAATTTGCCTATACTTCTGCCCTGGCTATCACGTGTAGATCGTAAAACTTACACAAAATAATAACTAAGAGGGTGAGATACAAATGAAATTTAAGTAGTTAATCCCACTTACTTGCTGAATAAGAATAAATGTGTTTTTCTCTTCTTTTATTAAGTGGTCATTAGAAAAAATACTAATTATAGCCACTCGCCTATAAAAAACTTTAGCAAATCTGGAAATTTGTTTTTGCATAAATAGAAAATGTGCAAAGTACACTTTAAGAAAAGTTTCAGCCATAGTGAAAACAAATACAACTTCAAATAATCTTTGTGGATGTTTTGCCATGGTTCTTGTCAAATATGATTCACTGATCATTATTTCTACTTCTCAATATGACTAATACAAGATTTTATTTTATTTTTTTGATTGAATTTGGAATTTTATTTTAGAAATTGTTTTAAATTTTTTTTTTACAATTCTGTTGCATATTTACATTTACTTGGTTCCAAAGTCAAATCTGTAGAACAAGGCATACTCAAAGGAGTCTAGCTTTTCTCCCTGCCTCTTTACGCTATTTCATCTCACTCCTATGGATAAACATTTTTCTTTAAACTGTGTCTTTCTTTCAGACTTAACATGTATATATGTATTTCTATTTCTTTTCTTCTTATGTGGGTGGCATCATAATTAGATACAGTTTTTTTCACCTAGATTTTCAAAATTTTTTACATGTATACACATACATACACATAAACACATATGGAGGTCTCTCCATCAGAGTATATAAATATATTCTTCATTTCTTTACAAAGCTGCATAGTATTTAATTTTATGAATGGATCATATCCATATTTTGTTTTCTATTATTTTTATTATACACCTGGTGCTTAAAATATTTTGTTATATTTGACTTTTATTTACTTTCCAGAAGCCTTTTAAGACCTTTGAACAAATTTGAATAGTTACCACTTAACAATAAGTAGGACAATTCTAATTACACACACACTGAGGAAGGATCCCACAGCCAATTTGTATATTTTCTAGTTTAAAAGTAATAACGACAATGGGAGTTGTAATAGTTTCTTCCCAATGAATAATATCCCTAAGGATACAGATACTGGGACCAAAAGTCAAGAGGAATTTCATAGATTGCATTTATATACATGCAATTCTCCGTATAGAGAAGTATAAGTCAGCTAGGAGAATAAATATAGGTGATCTAGTCCCATCATTAGCAAATGCAGTGTTTTTATGGACAATATTAAGTAAACCAGAAAAGCATTCAGGATGAGTGGGGAAAAAATCAACTAAATGTTAGGCCAGGTGCTAACCTTACACATACCTGGGCACCTGTATTTCTTTAAAATCTTTTGATACTAAGTTTTGTTTGCTAATCTTAACTAAGGAGACTGAAAATGCATCCCTCCAACACAGCTCTCCAGGCACACAGCATGTGAGAATTCCTCTGAGGCTCTCTTACTGCAGTAAACAGATCTCCCCATATTCGCTTGCCTCACAAACAGCTATTTTTATTCATCTCCTTAGTTTTAAGTCACCGGGGGAATAATTTAATTTTAATTGTTTTATTTTCTCTGATAGAAGTAGCTTTACAACCAGAACTATGTTTATGCCTGTGTATGTGAAGCTGTTGTGAAATAATACACAGTTCAGTGTAATGCAACAACAACAACAACAACACAAATAATGCCGGCCTCTTCAGTTAACATGTTGATGTGCTGAACAGATTTAAAACCATAGTTCAATAAGTCAAAAAGTATGAAAGTACCGCACCAGACTTCTTGTCAGGGATCTTAAGATATGGGTCCTATAACCCAATATATATATCAAAACCATAGGGTGCTGAAACCCGAGAAGGAAGCATTATGGTACATTTATCATTTATACTGCATGTGAGGTTAGGACCCCTCGCTTTCTTATGATGGTTCCACTTGAGTGGTATAGAAATAAATGTATCTCAGAGTTCCTTTGCCTTCACAGTTATGCATTACACTGTAACAGATTTTCCAGCAAAAGACACTTTTCAAACAGGCAGAAATGAAGTATGTGGGGCATCACAATACTGTGCCTCTTATATAGTAAGTTTCCTTAATCTATGCACAGTGTACTGGTGATCTTTTTTGTAATATATAAACCGTAATTTCAGGGGTTTTCAGAGGTCCTTCCGGTCATATTAATATTTGTGGATACTCTAAAACCAGCTTCACCAAATACTTCAAGCTGAAGTCTGGGAGCGTTCAGTATGATTGCTGGATTTTGGAATTATTATATACTATTAACAATGATTTAGAGGCCTGAAATGTGGTCTGTAATGTGGAAAGTGTAAGAAACAAGCAAGCATTTTTCCTTAAGAGCTGCTGCTGGAGAACAGTTTATTTACATCTTTGATTTAGGTTGCTGATTCCTTCTGGTCTTCCCCAGCGAATGTTTTCCACAGAAGTCTCAGGGGTCATGGGGAATCCTTGCACAGAATGTACACGTCAGGTTGCTAAGGGGACGTTCCACTTTGCTATTCCCCTAAGAAGGGGAGACCTCATACTAAACCTTATTAGGGGCATTCTCTAGACTAGGTGCATATTCATTAACTACACAGTATACACATTATATTTTCCATTTTATTTGTAGGAAATAGATATGTAAATGTTATTCCTGTTGTCATTGTCACCATGGGAATTATAGTACCAATTTCTCTTTAATTGCTTGAAATAAGTGCCTTATTTAAAGGTTTTAATGAGAACAGAAAGAAAGATATAAACTGGAAAAAAAATGACCTTTTATTAGTATAGTTTTCTAACCACTAACAGATTTCTGCTCAGTTATAGTTATAGCTAAGTTGCGTAGGGCTGGAGGGAATCTTAAGGGCTTTTAATAATACTATAAAGGCATTACTAGGACATACTTCAAGAGAGCATAGATATCTGGTTCAACATATTGATCTTACTGAGATAGCAGCTGCAGAGGTTCCTTTGTGTGACAGGTACAAATTACCTATTTTTTATGTTTGACAATTGTAGATACATGCCTAATAATAGAAAGAATGTTGGCCACATCTTTTGATATTTTTAACTATACTATGCCCATGGCTTTTTGGGCAAATATTTTGAAATAAAATTTACTTTTGTCTATTTAAAGTCATGAAACTCACTGAATATTTAGCTTTCTATTTTTCTATCTAATGAGATAAATACAGATTATATTAAGGAATGCCATTTGAATAGAATATGCACACCACTGTGTCCATGTACCCAATATAAAATAGTCTTGATAATATTTTAAAGTTTTCTGCTAATAGCAGGTGATTGATTTTTCCTGAGCTATCCAAAACTAAGAAAGAATTACCAGTAAATCTATATTTATAGTCACTTAAATTTTTTCATATGCAGAATGGGAAAGTATGTTAAATCAGACCTATAGACTCAAGGAAAAAATGCTACCTGACAAAGCTTATATCCTTATAAGGAATCCACTTCACAGTTTTTCAGTGAAAAATGTGAGATTAATTGACACAAATGTATTCAATGTAGACTTTTAATAATGACTGACTTAGACTTTTAATAATGTCAATCCATTATTCTGTTTTATCTTTTGATGTACCAAATATGCATCATTTGGTGTGAGATTACAGTTTAATGGGAATTTTAGAATCACCAATTTTCCTAAAGTGTGTTAAAATAGATTAGATACTATAAACAATGCAAAGAATATATACAAGTACACCCTCATGGTGGTTAGTAAGTAGTTCCTCTATAATCCATTCTTCCAGACATGACTACACAGTTTTTAAAAACTTCTAGATGTTTATATTTTGTATTCCCAATAATGATTTTAAAATCTGTTATAAAGGAATTAAAGCAAAGTTTCTTCCTTCAAATTTGTCCAGGTATTAACCTCTGAAATGAATTGCAGACTGTCTCACCACCCTTACTACCTCTCCCCACCCCTGCAATTTGCTTAGTTGATTTTCCTTAAATCACTTTATTTTATATTTAGGACTGATCTGGCCTTGTCCTAGTGAACTTACATTAGTTGTTGTAACATTTCTAAATCTCATAATGACTTTTAAAATGCTTTATAGATAACACACTACATTGTTTTGCTTCTTTTTTTTTTAGGAAACTGGTTCATAATGGATCATCTTTTTCATGTTATTTTCAGATTACATTATAATCTTATCAAAAGTTTCTTATGTCACAAATTGAATATGAATCATGGAGTCATAAACTTCAGTTTATGACATTTTAAAGTTTGCAAAGCATCTGAAACTTTTCCCGATGGTAAGAGGTTTCCTGGTTAGTTCAAATGCTCACGTGGCTTTGTCCCAGTAGTGCTTAGTCAGGCTGGTCTGCTCATAGCCTAAAGATGCTCTGCTAGGTTCCTGTCACTGTGTTTCTTGTTTAGGTGCTCCTTGAGGTGTGTGAAAGAAAAATTATACCAAGAAAATTGAACAAAAAGGGAAGACTTTATTCAAAACTATTGCAGTAGGGGTCAAGACAATTCAGTTCTACTGAAACAAAGTGCGAGAGAGTTTTGAAGTGCTGAGGTGAACTAGGGAAAGTACTAGAGGACGTTGGTAGGCATGTTGATCAATGTAATTGGGCCATTTGCTGGATGGAAGTCGTTATAGTTAGGCTCCTGGCCTTCTTTAGAGACTGGAAGACAGAGGCAATGGCTTCCTGAATAATTCCATTTCAAAGGGATGGCTCCCGGGTCTTGAGAAAGACACACTTGGATTATAAAACCGGTCCTCTGAAGAAGATTTGCATCTCAAGGGGACAGAGAATAAACTCATAATTTCAAGTTTTCTAAAGTAAATGCTCTAACAAAAAGGAGGTCAGGAACCAATAGTCAAGAAGAAACTAGACAACATTAAGTCAAGCTAAAGAAACACTTAAGGCAATCTTAGCTTCCATCATAGATTGATTGCAGAAGCACAAGGCCAAAATAGTTGAACATTCCTCTTTGTCCTCAGTCTCATGGGAGGATAGGCGTGTCCTCTGTCTGATTCTGAGAGTTAGAGAAAGGCCACATTAGTATTAAATATTTTAAATAAAGGAGAAGAAAACTATTTCAATAGTGATGTCATTTGATTCTGTTTGGAATAATTGCCTCATATATGATTATAGCAGAATTAACTATTAAATACCCAATAATTCTACAAATAAAAACTGAGTGTGAAGTTTTTTTTAATACTGTAGAATAACATTTAACAATATATTTAATAAAAGCAGATTCTAAGCCAATTGCTTTTCTTCTTTGGAGGAAAGATGTTTATTACTTAAGGGCATACATGTGATAAGCAGGTTGAAACTTCCATGGGTGAATCAGAAAGTTGTTAACTGTGTTTCTTGTAAGTGAAATAATGGACCATAAACAGTCTGTGTCAAAACTTCTGTAGTTACTTAAGTAGTAACTGAACAGTCATTTTCCACATCCATTTTATTTTTTGTGTTGAAGGCTTTAAAACAAGGAAGGGGTTTTAATCCACTTACATTAAGTCATGAAAAATTAGAATATCAGTGAAAGAAAAGTCAAAGAGAGAATAAAAATCTAGTAAAGATGGAGCAAGACATGCTATGGAAGAGATATAGGTTACTAGAAAGAAAATATTTGACTTTTGACATAACAGCCCATATTTTTAGGAAAATGAATTTGGAAAGTGAGAAATCAGTACTTAATGTATTGAGAAACTTGGAGATTTACTCCATATCTCCACAGCAGCTAGACTAGTGCTGAATAAATAACATATATTGAACACTGGCTGATTTTTCTTGCCATTAAAATAATACAAGGTTAATGGAGTGGTAAAGACAAATGTTAATATGGAATTGATTTGGGGAAAAGAACAATTCTTCTTAGCAAGATATGGAACACAAAAGAGGAAATGATCGTAAGTGGAAAGAACCTTCATGTTGCTTGTGCATTCATAGTGAAGTAAAAACATATTGTCAAAATACTGTGGGGCCAAGAAAATAATTTGCTTTTTGTTTTGGGTACAATGCCAAATTAATAATTTATTTAAATCTTACAACAAAATACTATATTACAAATTTATAGATACCGTAATTGAGGTATTGAAAGGCTAAGTAATGTACCAGTAGTCACAATGCTGGTATATTTATATTAGTTTTTAACCATTGTAATGAATGAACTTAGGCTATGATACTAATTACATTGCTTCTTTGATCGCTGCATGTGAATAGCATTATATCTTGAAACTGAAGCCTCCTCCCTTTCTCTCATATCCAATTTACAATTCATCAAAAGTTCTCTTGACCCTGCACTCCAAATATATACTGGTATGTTGCTTATTGCTGGGGCATACACTGAGTCATGCACCGTGAGGTAATTTTGTTATCGTGTGAACATCATGCAGTGTACTTACACAAAACAATAGTTAATATATACACAGATTAGATGGCATAGCCTACTTCTACTAGAAAACACATCTGTATATCATGTTACCATACTGAATATTGTCGGGAGTTGAAACACAGTAATAAATATTTGTCTTAGTTTTCACTGCCCTAAAGGAATAACTGAGGCTGGATAATTTATAAAGAAAAGTGATTTATTTATCTCAAGGTTCTTCAGGTGGTACAAAAAGCATGATGCCAGCATCTTTTTCTATAAGAGCCTCAGGAATCTTCCACTCATGGCAGAAGGTGAAGGGGAGCCAGCATCCTATGGCAACAGAAAGGAAGCGAGAAAGAATGAGAAAGAGAAAGAGGAGGTGGTGCCAGACTTTTCATTTAATTTTTTTTTTTTAATTTCAGAATCAAAATATTAGGGGATTACAAATGTTTTGGTTACATGAATTGCTTTTGCGTAGTTTGAGTTAAAGTTATGAATGTGCCCATCACCTGATAATATGCATTGCGGCATTTACGTGTGAATTTACCCCTCCCACCTCTTGCTTTCCGTTTAGTTTTATGACAAAACTCTGTTTAGTTTTATGACAAAACTCTGTTTAGTTTTATGTACATGGGTGTTGCTCAATTAGTTCCAATTTAATAGTGAGTATGTGTGGTGTTTGTTTTTCCATTCCTGGGATACTCCACTTAGAAGAATAGTCTCCAGGTCCATACAAGTTGTTACAAAGGTATTAGTTGATTGTTGTTGTTGTTGTTGTTGTTTGTTTGTTTGTTTTGTGGGTGAGTAGTACTCCGTGGTATACATATACCGCATTTTATTACTCCACTCAGAAATTGATGGGCACTTGGGTTGGTTCCACATCTTTGCTATTGGGAATTGTGTAGCAGTAAACATTTGAGTGCATGTGTCTTCTTGATGAAATGACTTTTTTTCTTTGTGTAAATAAATACCCTATGGTGGGATTGCTGGATCTAAGGGTAGGTCTACTTTTAGCTCCTTGAAGTATCTCCATACAACTTTCCATAGAGGTTATACTAATTTCTAGTCCCACCAAAACTGTATATGTTCTTTTGTCTCCATATCCACCAGTATTTGTTTTGGGATTTTTTGAAAAAAAAAATAATTCTCATAGGTGATATCTCATTGTGGTTTTGATTTGAATTTCCCTGATAATTAAAGACGTTCATCATTATTTCATATGTTTATTGAACATTAGTCTGTCTTCTTTTGAAAAGCTTCTGTTCATGTTTTTTTGCCCACTTTTTAATGGGATAGTTTTATTTATTTATTTATTTATTTATCGATGATTTTCTTCAGTTATTTGTAAATTTTGATTCTTGGCTCTTTATCAGATGTATATTTCCTTGCATTCTGTAGGTTGTCTATCCTCTCTATTGATTGTTTTCTCGGCTGTGCAAAAGCTTTTAAATCGGATTCTGAGATTTTTTTTTTAATTTTTAAAATTTTTAAAATTAAATTTTTTTTGTCATTGCGTTTGGGGTCTTCTTCATAAATTCTTTGCCCTATGCCAATGTCTATTAGAGTTCCTAAAGTTTTCTTCTAGAATTCTTATAGTTCCATGCCTTGGGTTTAGGTCTTTTATCCATTATTAATTAATTTTTGTAAGTGATGAGAGGTGTGAATCCTCTCCATACCTTTTAAACAATCAGTCCTCATCATAACTAACTCATTACTGTGAAAAAGACACCAAGCTATTCATAAGGATCTGCCTCAGTGATTCTCCAGCTAGGCCCCACCTCCAACCATGTGGGTCAAATTTCAACATGAGATTTACAGGGGACAAGCATCCAACCTGTATCAGTATTTGTGTCTCTAAACAAAGTTAAACATACCAAGGTACAATAAAAATATGATATAATCTTATAGGATCCCCATCGCATATGCATTCTGTCATTGACTTAACCATCCTTAAGTAGCATATGTTTATAATCAAAATCTAAATTACTTTGTACAACTTCTTCTGCTACTATCCTGTTCAGACCTATCATCATTTCATATCAAGATCAGCTTGAAAAAATAAAAGGAGGTAAAAATCTCTCTCTGCCTCTATTATTGAGATAGCTTCCAGTCAACCTGCCAGTGGAAAAACCACATCAGTAAGCTCCAGTAATATGAACAAGGTAGCATAGCTGACAATCAATTTAAGAGAAATAACAAATTCTTATTTTCTTAAAGTTTAACAAAGTAAAGTAAGGGTGGAGAACCTGTGACCTTAAGGCACATGTGGCCTTCTAGGTCCTTAAGTATGGCCTTTGACTGAATCCAAATTTTACAACATAAATCCTTTTATTCTTATTAACACATTTTTGTCCATCTTTTATATTTTTATTTTATTTTTAAATGAGCATATTTAAAATGTCTAAGAATAAAGTAAGATTCGGGGAAATAACCCTCCCAGATGGCCTGGCACAATTACAACAGAAGCCATAAAGGCTAAACTGATAGCTTCCGTGTCCATGATTTAGTTCTGCTTCCCCCTCCTGACTGATACCACCACCATGTGAGGATGGCTGGGGAGAGTTTAAGGGGGTCAAGTACCCTAATCTGTTATCGGCTTTTGGCAGAGGTTCATTGTGTTTCTGTTTGAAGTGGAATTTTCAAATAGTTGCACAACTCAACAGTATTTTTTAAAATTGTGCCTGCTTATCAACTCATCATGTCAAAGTTAGACCATGGGAATAATGAAGAAAACAGATTTTATAATGAGGATTGGAAATTGCAGTATTACCTTATTACTGCTAAAGATAAAAATGATTTGCTTGCTTTGTGGCACTGTTTATCAGCATTAAAGAAATTTGATGCTTATCATCAGCATTATAACACTTAGAAGGACCACAAATATTTTAAAGTAGAGGGAGAGATATAAGGGGTTGTACTGCAGAAATTAAAAGATGAAAAGCAAAAGCACAAGTAGTTATTTCAAGGAGCACAAAGACCTGTCTAAATAAGGTCACTAAAGCAACTTATAAAGTAGCTTAGACACTCAGGAAAAAGAAAGTCTTTGAATAATACAGAAATGGCAAGAGAAAGCATTGTCTAAGTTGTAGGATTCTTAGGTCCCGATAACATTTCAAAGTAAAAACAACTATCTCTTTCAAGGGGAACCATCATTGACTGGCAGAATGAATTATCCTTCAACTTAACAGAACGACTTTATGCAATACTTCAAAGGGAAAAGATGTATTATTTGATTACTTTGGATGAATCAGGTGAGACTAGTGACTTGATGAAGGATTTATGCTTTATTTTCTTTGCTAGGAAGAATTACTCACTTTGAATACACTTGCAAACAGAACACAGAGAACAGATACTATCAACAAATTTCAAGATAAATTCCATGAAGTTGGAGTGAATTTGGTAAACTTAGTGAGTGTGTGTACAGATAGTGGACCTTCCTAGACAGGAAAACATGGAAGGCTTATCACACAGATAAAAGAAGGATTAACAGATCCAAACTCTCATTTCTTTTCAGCAAAGTCTTTGTACCAGAATTACTATTATAAGTGATGCTTTGCAGTATATTATAAGTAGTTTTAACTATATTTATGCAGCATGGTATCATCAGTTATGTAACAGACTGAAGTTAAATGATCAGACCCTCAGTGTGAATTTGTCATCATTCTAAAGTGCGTTGGCTATCACAGGGACAGGTGTTAGACAAACATTATCTCTGTGAGAGTAGATAGCTAAATTTCATGAGGAATCAACAAGGTGAATTATTGAAAAAAGATTTTTATAGGAATGCACCATTTCCGTATCATGTCAGATCAAAATGAGTTGAATATTTCTTGGCAAGGTAAAACTAAGCCCACATATGATATACATGCTAATATGTGGCAAAAATCCAGTCGTCAACACTTCTTCTTTAATAGGAAATTTCAGATGAACATTTTCTCCCCAGTTACGAGATATCATTGATGAGCAGGATGGTATATGTGAATCACTTGAAGAATATGTAGCTGTTATAGACCTATTAATTAGGGAATATAATTGAAGAAAGGTTCCCTGGCTTTGAGAATCATGGCACCACACTCACATTTTAGCCATACCTTGTTGAAATCACTGAGGCACCTAAAGAACTATGGTTGGAATTGATTGTTCTCTGTGTAGATGACATTTTAAAGTCATTGTTGGTGACATGAAAGATCCAACTGAAATACAGAAAAGAGCAATAGAATACATACACCTTTGGCAACATGTCCAAAAATGCTTTCTAGCTTTTCACTCACTTACTGTTATGGAGCTACATTCTCCTACCTAACACAAATCAAAGTCACTAAGGTACCATACCAGGCCATTAAGGTCACGAATGACTAATACCCATCTGGAAGGTTTAAACCGTAAGTATAAACCTCCACGCAGCAACTAAATATTTAAATGTTTTCTTGCCAACCAAAAGCGGACACAACAATGTCATTAAAAGGTTAACTTTAAAATTAACAAATAGTTTTCAATTTTTGCAATTATTAAGTACATGTTAGTTAGATTTTTACAAAATGATGTCATTTTTAAGTCTGTCTGAGTGAAGTTTCTTGAATGTGGCCTTATTTGATTAGAGGCAAATTATGTTCTTTCAACGGGCAAAAGGTTCCCCACCTCTTTCTTAATCTGTTAAGTTTTGGGCATGTGTTTTAATGCAGCAATGGAAAAGATGGCGATTTTCCAGTGGTAGCGGCTTTTTTCCATGAGAGATTTTTAAAAATCCCTTCTCATAAAAGGGATTTTCTTGCTATATCTTTTGAATTTTCCTTTTCCCGCATTGTATCTTTTCTCACAAACAGCAATCATTAAAAAACTGGAGAGAGGAATTATAGAATATCTGTGAGAAACCCCCTGTGCTTTCTACTTTGTTCTGTTTTGTGTCTACCAGTCTGAAGAAAGTTTCACAGCAACTTTAGTAACTTAACCCAAACTTCTCTCCTTTCTTTTGATCTCTCTTAGCTAGGTCTATTGAGAACTGAAATTTGAATTTAATTGTTTCATTATCAATGAGATTTTTCTCAGTCTATTTCAGAAGATTGGGTTTGAAATACAAAATTCTGAGCCTATTTGAGAAATCATTTTCTCAAAAGGCCTGTATTTCTTCTAAAACAAACAATTTGATCATCACTTGAAAAGAAAACTTAACAAGGTTTTTAAGCAGAGTAAAAGCGATTTTACTGCAAACATTTTTTTTTTCTCAATTTGAAAGAGAATCAATCGGTGACTGTTATGATCAGTCCTAGTCAGCACTGCTCTTTGTTCTTTAATTTCCACACTAATTGACAGATAAGGAGAGCTGGATAAATAGCTTTTTCAAAACATGACTTCAAATGCTGAAAGAGTGAGTTTTAGGGGGGGTTTGTGACATTTCCTCTAAACCGACTTGAAAATACCAGTTTTTCCAGGAGCATTTAATAATACTTATTTTTATTTAAAAAATAATAGCTCCTTAATATATTAACATGCATCTTGCATTCATTTCTAAAGTTAATTTTTATGACATATAGTAAGCTTATATTTGAGAGTAAAATATAAAATCTGCAGTGCACAAAATAGTGAATCATAAATAAAACACTAATTTGTTAAAAATATCTTAAGCAAGATATATCTGGTTTACTTTAGAGGAAGTGAATGACTTAAAAATCCATAGAAATAACAGATATGTCAGAGCTTGTTTACATGTGTGAAGCAAGCATTCTCTCATTGGAAGATGCATCTGAACTAAAGAAAACAAAGGACCAATCTCAGAAAAGCTGGATTACAGCACTGGCTCAACGACTGTCAAATTTTATCACTTGAAAATGATTACTTTATCTCTGGATACCAGTTTCCTAATGAAGGCACATAGAACAAGTTTCTTGGCGATCAGATTAATTGAAAGTTTGTGAGAAAAGTTTTTGTATAAATCAAAAAGTTGGTTTTTTGAAAAGGGCAAATTACTTTAATAAGGACTTTAGTTTCTTATCAAAATAAAGATGAGTATAAGGTTATTGTGCATATTAAAACAGCTAATATCTATAAAGTACTTAGAACAGCACTTAGGCATTTTTGCTGTTATTATTATATGTTTTAAGGTACAAGTTATATGACCAAATACTACTAGGATCACATAAGATTAGAAATTAGATGGATAAGTATAAATAAAATTAAGATATCATAGGTAATGTTTATATTATTTCTACTTGTCAGATTGCTGAACTAATCCACTGGTGTGTTAAGGAATAATTGGAGTGATCACTTACAAGATATTTTTTGAACCCTAATGATCCCAGAGTAACTATCCTGTTTTAGCATGAGCTCAGTTCCTTTTCTAACCCATAATCATTTTGATATTTTTAAAAACATAAACTAACATATGCTATTTCCCTGGTTAATACCATCCAATTACTCTGTCTCTCACTAACCAAACTAGCCACATTCCAAATAGCAAATTAAATATTCTTTACAATCATGTATGGTAATCTTTCTCTCTAAGCGTTCTTTGAATTTTCTCTATCCTATTGCACCTCCATCACTGTTTTCCTGCCCTTACTCTAACTCTGCAAATCAGTCTTTTTAAGCCCCAGGTATGTTTATGCTCCCTAGAATCCTCATTCCCTCAAAGTTTCAGACAAGATTAAGTTTTTATTAATACATAGCACCTTTATCTTCTCTTTTCTTAATACACTTGCAGTTAACTTTTAGCATCTTTATTTTACCTAGTATGTAAACTGGATGAGGATAAAAACTGTCTGTTTTATTCAATGCTGCACCCCCAGTACCTAACATCATTCTAGGTATACTAGAAGCAATCAATAAGTACTTATTTAAGGGTGAGAAAGAGAGCATAAAAACTACCTAAGGAAGCACTAGCCACATGTTTCCCAACTTACCTCTAATTTTAGTTGATTCTATGCCTTCAACATGTTTCACCATTACCAATGAAAATCAGATCCCCTTTATTGCTCCCTCATGACTCGAATTCTGCTCCCTGTCATATCTACCTATAGATAAGAATCATGAAGACCTGATTTTGGGACTCCATAACTAAGATACCAGCCAGTTCCCTTCCACTTCCTAGCCAACAGGGTCCTCATCTAAAACATGAGGGTTATGATTAAATTATATTTATGCTCCAGTATCAGAAAATTCTGCCAGTCAAACATGACTCTCTGCAACACCCTACTTTCTGAACAGTTTACTCCTGTAAACAGTGGTGTGTTAAAGCCAACTTGTATGGATTTATGAGAGTCAACTGCGCACATTTCTTCTCAATCTTGCATTCAGTGACATCATGCTGACAGTTTGAGATCAGCCATGATGGGAGTATGGGTACTACAGTAATCAGCAGTAGCTATAAATGAAGGTTGTTTGGTGGCGTGGGGGGATCTGGCTGTTGAACATTTACTGGGACACCACTGACTGTAAGCTCTGGCTGATGCCACAGAAAAAGTGACCAGCCCTAGGTTAAAATGTAACACTAGGACTAAACGGAATAAAAAGTATTAATGTGGATAGTCCATAAGTAAACATAAAATACAAAACCACACATGTGATACTACCTTAGTTCAGGATTCCCTAGAAGCAGACTGTGACACAAGGATTTGAGCACAAATGAGAGGTGATCCCAGGGAACACAGTAGTGACTAAGAGAAGGGAAGAAAGGTGCACTAATGAGTAGGCTTCTGCTACGGGTATCTGGCGTTCAATTCCATTGGGCATATCTAGGAGATTATAAAGAACCTGTCTCAAAAATTGTCTCGATTAAAAGTGAGAGACCTTGGGTATTTATCCATGAACTTTCAACCATAATTGATTGAGTTGCTTCTGCAGGAAAAATGTCTCAACTGAAGGTGAGGAACATGGTGTATTTTTTTTTTTTCTGTTTACGACTTGCTATTTTATGGGTCTTTTGGGACTTTTTTATTGTTGGGGATTCATTGAGGGTACAAGAAACCATGTTACACTGATTGCATTTGTTGGGTAAAGTCTCTCTTACAATCGTGTTTTGCCCCCAAAAGGTGTGGCACACACCAAGACCCAACCCCCCTAGCTCCTTCCTTCTCTCTGCTCTTCCTTTCCCCACCCCTCCCTCATTATTTCTTTCTTTGCTCTCCCCTTCCCTCACCCCCACTGTGTCATTAATTGTCATTAATTGTCCTCATATCAAAATAGAGTACATGGGATTCATGCTTCTCCATTCTTGTGATGCTTTACTAAGAATAATGTGTTCCACTTCCATCCAGGTTAATACAAAGGCTGAAAAGTCTCCATTTTTTTTAATGGCTGAATAGTAGAACCTGGGGTATTTAAACACAAATTTCCACCCATAATTGGTCGAGCTGCTCCTGTAGGCTTTAAGTTCTTGAAATTGTGTTTTCTTATTCTCATGATCTAAAACATACATCCATGACCATAAAAAGCTCCTAGGCAGAGTCACAAATGCAGTAAGAAACCACTAGCTTGTGATACAAAGGAATACTAATAAGACAAAGAAATTAACAGCACTGATTAAACATTCATGGGAGATATTCAAACTCAAATTTCTTTTTTCCAACAAAAACCCAAGATGCCTCTTTACCATCCCATTAGAGAGACTGAAGCCATTCTCCAGTAATCCAACCAGATGATTGTGAAGGGCAGTGAGCTTTGTTAAAATGAAACTTAAATTTACATAGTAGTACAGTAAAAACAAAGTAGCTAGAATAATAAAATTGGAATTGCAAAGAATTCTGGACTTCAAGTTTGAACTCTAAGCAATTAGAGAGAATTGATTCTCCTCAGAGTGCTCACAAACCCAACAGGGTGTTTGTAAGCTGTATCCCCAACAGGCTAGAATTTCAGAAAAGGAGGCTGCAGAGGTGGAGCATGATGGTAGATGAGACGGATGACTAGCACAACTCTCCCAGATCTTCAGGTGAGAGGGAGACTGGCTGGATCTTCCCCTGTGTGGAGTGTTGGTGTGGACAGGAAGCTAGGGGTGTACAGCGAGATGCTGGATTGCTGAACTTATAATGTAACCCAGAGCTGCAGAATCTGCGAGAGAAATTTTTGTGCCACTGTTGAAGTAGCAACAGCTGTGGCAGCAACCAGCCTCACCCCCACAGAGGACTGCAGTTGCCAGTTTGTGGGGAAACTAGGTGTTCTGTGGAAAAATTGGTGAAGTGTGGTCTCCTGAGCGGAATTTCACAACAAGAAAGGGGTGCTATTTGGAGCAGCAGGGAGCTAGACAGCCCTATAGAAAATTAAGGGGAAAGGATCTCACCCAGGAACAGACACATTTGGAAATGGTGACCCTCCACAGGCACCTTTTTACAGAACAGCAGGTGTGAATGCATGGACTTGATCATTCCTGGTGGGGAGTATTGGTGTAGACTGGCAGTTTGGGGTGTGCAGCAAACAGGCGGATTGCAGGACTCAAATGTATAACCTTGAGCCAGGGACACTGAAAGAAAAATCTTGGCGTGACTGCTGAAACAGGGGGGTCAGCATAAACCAGCCCCTCCCCCAAGGAAGATTGCAATCCCAGTTCATGAGGAAACTAGGTGCTGAATGGAGAAACTGGTGAAGGGTGGACACCTGCGATGAATCTGGAGGTCATATGGGGTGCCATCTGGAACAGGTCAGCTGAGGTAGGGCAGCCAGTTACAAAACAGACATATTTTGAAATTTCAGAAATGGCAACAACAGGCACCTCCTTCTGCGGGCCAGATACAGTGGTAACTGTGGTAATAAAGTAAAAGGTGAGTCAGGTATAAGTCTGGGAACCACTCACAGAGCCACCTGGTGTCCAGCAAGTATATTGCAATATAAATATATTCCTACTAAAGTTGACCCCTATCTCCCTCCTATAGTTGTATTATTTTTACATATATATATTAGAATAATATTTTAGAGGTTGGTGCCTTTTTTTTTCTTCTCTTTTTTCATCCTTTTCCTGTCAGAGTTATTGTTAATTTTATTTTAATTTTTTAATTTTTTTCCCTTTTTATTAATCATATATATTATTATCTTTTTTCCTTCTCTTCTTCTCCTTTCCTTCTTATGGTTGCTGAGAGTGCTTACATTAGATTTTTAGAGTTTTTCTTTTCTTTTCTTTTTATTACCATCATTTCTGTTGTAGTTGTTTTTTGTCTGTATGTCCAGTTGTTTCTGACTGGCCGTGCATCTGTGTACTTGTGTGACTGGTACCCTTTTCATCTGTCTATTTGCTCATTTGGTTTCAACATGTTTTGTATTTTGCTAAATCCTCAAGTTGGCTACTTTCCCTAACTCTAATTTTCATATTCAACAAGAACAAGGGGGAATGGAGGACGACAGTTGACTGGAGCCAGCTTTCAACAGAAGCTCTAGTCTAGAGGGAGAGATAACTGCCAGAAAGTACCCAACAAAGCCGAAGGAGGGGAGCTGAGCTGAGAGAAGAGATAGATAACTGCATGTCTTCCCTGCTGAGGCAAGCTTCGACTCCAAGGAAACAAATTTCAGGTACAGATCTCATCCCAAAGAGGACGTGTGTCTGTCCTCTCCCCTAAGATGGTTGCTTGCATGCTGTGGGATCTTTACTTGTGAACAATGAACAGAGGCTCTCCTCCCTCACCCCATCACAGGGAATGGCTGGAAGTTGGGACTCCTTCTCCAGAGAGCCCCTGCTGTGAGATCAAGAATTCCCTTGTCTGGCAGGAAGTTTGAACCAATATTTTCCTTGCCACCTTGAACTTCCAGTTTACCCTTCCCCCCTGGCCTGGCGGTCTAGAAGTCCAACCCCTGCAGAGACCAGAATGCCTGCACTTCTTATCTAGAACTGGGCATTGCATAGATGGAGGTAGTACAGCTGTTCTGTATCTGTGAATATAGTAAGAGTACAGAAAGACATAGAGGGAAAGGTGACTGACCTGGCCCTGAGAAGGGTATCTCAACAGTGGGAGGAGGCTTGGGTATCTGCACTATGAGTGGAGACCCGGGAATTGCTGAGGTGCCTGAACCCAAGTGGAGACACCTCCCACCCAACACCATCATTAATAGAGTGATCTGGCTGGGGTCTAATTTGGGACAGTCATATCCCCAACTCTGTGGTCTTCCAGAGGAAACCAGACCTCACCCTATAGGGGTACCAGAGTTACAGAATAGCGGGAACAAAGGTGTGGTGGCTGAGGGAGAAATTCTTTTGCTGTCAGGATATACTCAGGTTTAGATTGAGCTCAGGTGGAACTTTCTCCAGCTGCCATTGAGCACATGAAGCAAGCAGGCTTCAGCTTCCCCTGCTGGATGGTGGCAGAGGGTGGTAATCAGGAGGAGGAGGCAGTGACTCTACTTTGATTCTGGCAGGCACATAGTCCTGGCACATTTTCTTATTGAGATTATTAAAGAGAACTTTCCAGACATGCCAAGAGATTCTGAAATTCAGGTAGCAGTTTCAGAACCCCAGCACGACTCAACCTAAACAAGACATCCCCCAGGCACATTGTAATTAACTTTAGTAAAGTTAATATAAAGGAGAAAATTCTGAAAGCACCCAGACGTAAGAAAACCATAACCTACAATGGGAAGAATATTAGAATGACTGCAGATCTCTCTGCTGAAATCTTTCAAGCTAGAAGAGGGTGGTAATTGACTTTTAATCTCCTAAAACAAAATAACTTTCAACCCAGGATCCTGTATCCAGCTAAACTGAGTTTCATTTATGATGGAGAAATTAAATACTTTAATGACATTCACATGTTGAAGACATTGGCCATAACCAAACCAGCTCTCCAGGATATCCTCAGACCTATCCTCCATAATGACCAGCACAATTCTCCACCACAAAAGTAAACTCACATTGAAACTTTTGATCAAATTCCATCTTCCACAATGGCAAAATGATTAAAAATGTCCACTGGTCTCTCAAAAAACATGATACCCAAAATTCTACCTGACCTATCAATATTCTCAATTAATTAAATTGCCCTCTAAGAGGCACAGGCTAGCTGACTGAATACAAAAACTCAGGCCAGATATCTGCTGTATACAAGAATCTCATTTTACCTTAAAAGAAAAATATAGACTCAGGGTGAATGGATGGTCATCTATATCCCAGGCAAATGGAAACCAGAAAAAAAGCAGGTGTTGCAATTTTGTTTGCAGATACAATAGGCTTTAAACCAACAAAAGTAAGGTAAGATATGGACAGTCACTTCATATTTGTTAAGGGCAAGACTCAATATGATGAGATTTCAATTATTAAATATTAAAATAATATAATAATTCATATCAAAGAATAAAGAACTAAGTATCTCTAAGTACACCATGGACTTTTATTTTTACATCTTTAGAAAACTGCTAGATTGACCTTTGTGGCTCATGTGAATAATAAATGTTATTAATCATTAACTGATTTGTTTCCATTAAATAAACAAATTGAATCTAATCTACAAGTTCAAATTTTTCCCAACTATTATCTTTAAACAATAAGAATTATAAAACAAAGAAATAAAACAAAAAAAAGTTTTTCAAAAATAGAATCACCAATCTTTCAAAAGTATAAATGATTCCCAGGTCTTTGAGATGAATCAGGAGTGGTCAGTCACCTGCATAATTAGGAGGGGTATGCTGTTTAAGATCTCCCCTAGACAAAGTCTGATATTCCTTATAAATTTTCTGGAAACACATCACTGCTTAGTCTGCTAGTTATAGCATATTTAATAATTTTTATTTTTCTTCCACAGTGGACAATGAAATATGAGCTGTATTTAAAAATTAGCTCTCAGACATAAATGATAATCTTTCATCTTTTATTATAAACAATGTTCCTATTGAAAATGCTGTGGCTTTATGACAAAAAGCTCATAAAATATTTAATGATGATTGATTTAAATGTAACTTTCTGATTGATTTAAATGTAACTTTCACAAAGAAGATGTCATCTCTCAGCAACTATGTTCTACAAGGTTATTGGAAATAATACATACTTCCAGGTATATCACAGAGAAACAGTGCATGGTGATTAACTTGGGAGAGTCTCTAAGATATTTAGAAATCAACATATCTCCAGTCGAGATCACAGGAACATGAAGTGGTTCCTCTGTGTCTCTGGGCCACTATACTCTACTCCAAAACACTTATTTTAAGGACATAGACAAATTGGAAAATGTTCGGGGAAATGTTTGACATGATTGGGATATAAACATC
Source organism: Perodicticus potto (assembly GCA_963574655.1). Lineage (NCBI taxonomy): Eukaryota > Metazoa > Chordata > Mammalia > Primates > Lorisidae > Perodicticus > Perodicticus potto. The sequence continues at coordinate 63,643 of CAUYRH010056493.1, forward strand.
AAGCTTAAAAAAAAATGCTGATGCCCTAAATATGTTTATTTTAAAGAAAAAAGAAAATACTAAAAGTAGGCCAGATAGCTGTCTTCAGATATTTGAAGGATTATGACAAGGAGAAATAAACCCTTTTTCTGAATGTCTCCCAAAGTAAGCCAGCTTGTCTTTAAGTAGATGTTAAAAGAATAGGTATCAATTTAAAAAATAAAAAGAGAACTTTGAATTATAGCTGTCCAGGATAAATGAGCTCTTTGATAAGATAAGGGTCTTTTAGTCATGGAAGTGGTCTGATCAGAAACTGATAAACCACAGGCACACAACAGATGAGTTTCCTTGGGGGTAGGAGATTGACTTAAATGACTGCTAACATTTTTTCTTAAATCAGAGATCCTCAAATTTCCTCCCATGATGATTCATTAACCTATTTTCAGATGCCGCTTACCAAAATGCTATGGGTTTATATAAAAACTAAAATTATGTTCTTTGAACATTCATTTTGGCCAAACAAGTTAAAAAAGAAGTATTTTTTGCTTCATTTTGATTGCCTTAGTCATACTGAATGGTACTAGGATCACCACCAAATCTGGATAGGATTAATCTGGAACACAACCTGTGCCTTCTAAATAAGATCTGGTATAGTTTAAAAATAGCCCAGATGAACAAAGGAAATTTCAGTTTCAATTCAAAGAAGAACTGACACCAGCAAGCACCGGTGTGCTGATGGAAGCATGTATACAATCATCTTTTGAAGGCAAATGCTTCACTCACAGACAACTGCAAGGACAGACTTCTTTTCTCTGTACAGTATGAGAATGAAATCTGAACTTTTCTGTCAGTGACAAGGTTAGAGCAGAACACCACCCACACAGAAAATGAATCAGACACAAAGAACCAGATTCTCCCAGAACTTAAAGCACTTTTGGAAGCTGCCTTTAACTCTTTCAGAATACCAGGAAAAAAAAAAAAAAAAGGAAAGTATCCAGTAATACTTTTGTAGCTTTAAAAAAATGAATCCACTTAATGCTATTAATGATGCTGGGACAGTGGAAAGAATCCCAAATGCCCAAAAGAAGGGGATAATTAAATGAATTCTAGTTTAGCCAAGTAATATACTATTACTGTAGTCTATAATCATTATGCTCATTTTGCATCACAATTATAAACTGTAAGGTAAAATGACAGGTGGCCATTTAAGGTGAACAAGATAAACAAATTGCGAAGTTACAAGTGCTGTGTTCAAAAAAATACAATGTAGACATTTCAGGGCAGTTAGAGTTTAGATAGTAATCTACCATGAGATGCTGGCTCTACCCTGTTCTTGAAAAACAATCTGTGCAAATGAGAGGGAGATGGGTTGATTTTAGAACATAAAACTGTAAAAAGATTTGAGAAAATAGAAGTTAGTTAGCCCAAGTCAGGTAACAGTAATGAGGAAAAGGGAAAAGTGTCCACTTAGAACAGAAGGGGCCCAAAACCATGATCATGGGAATAGTCTGAGAATTTCCTTCTTGTGCCTTTTCTTCGGGCTCACACGGTCCATGATCACAGTTCATCCAGTTACAAACTCCAGTAGCATAACATCAGGAGGAACAGCTAGCCTGAGACTCGGGGCAACATCCAAGCAGGGACAGATCCTGAACCACGGAAGGTGCAGGTGGGCCACCACCTATTTGTTTCCTGCCTCTCTTTGATCCCATGGTCTAAGTCAGGAGCTCTCAAAGTGTGGTTCTGGATCAGCAATATCAACAGCATCTGGTAACTTGTTAGAAATTCAAATATTCTTCTCCTGCCTCAACTTGCTGCATCAGAAACTCTCAGGGGAGGGACCTAGCCTTCTGTGCTTTAAAGAGCATGCATGATGATTCTGCTTCTGGTAAAGTCATAGAACCACTAGTATAGGTGGTTTAATCCAATGGAAGAAGCTCTTAGAAAAGAACCGTGTTCTGGGGAAAAATATGGAGTGGATGTCTGGGAGGTAGGACCAAGTGCATCAAGGGCTAGGGATCAAAGGACGGAAGAGGAAGTGATCTAGCCGGACTTCGTCTTCTCTCCCGGCTGGCTTGCCAAATATGATACCGATGTTTCAGGTTCTTGGTCTCAGGGATTCGAAGAATGAATCCACGGACCACAGGATCAGTGGTAAGATCGGATTTATTCACAGAAACAAATACAAAAACTTACAAAAACCAAAGTTCCTGGCAGAGACAACCAGGAGGGGAACAAGCTCTCCTGCTCTGTCTTCGAAGTCTGTCCTCGGGCTCTCTGCTCACAGGTTTATGTAGTGGCACTGGGGTTGTTTTGCCAGAACTCAATGTTGACTTTTAGGGCCTGGGTCTTCCTCAGTTATAGTCAGCAGTCCAGTGTAGGCTCAGGCCTTGGAAACTGACATGAAATTCACCTGACAGAAGAGCCTGGGGAGAAGACAGCAAGGCGCCAGTGTCTCCCACAGGTGTCGGCCCTTCCAGCAAGCTGGTTCCTCCTGCTGCTGCAGTGTCAAAGCCACCAGGCCTAAGGTGGAAAGTGGTGGCACCACCTGTCCTGCATCAATACAAGACAGGTGGTGCCCCAGCCTGCTGAGCTGAGCTGGAGGACCTGCTGCCTTAGCCCTGGTGGTGTTGGTGCAGCAGCAGCCGGCAGCGGAACCAGAGGGCTGGGGGTGGGGGTGGAGGGGGTGGGCCAGGGTATAGGAAGCTCCAGTAGCCAGATAGGCCAGACAATTCCTGGGGAGACAACAGCACCTTAGGTCTCCCTCCCCTTGCACTTCTGGCTGAACGGGGAACCCCACCTTTTCTAGGCCTGGTCACTTTCATGTACGTTTCCTAGGCCTGAATGAAAGGGATTGTAACCATTCATTAACTGAGTTCCCACCCAGGCCCGCTAAATGTCACAACGGAGTTCTGGCTGAATGTCACTTTACAGGACCTGCCTGCTGAATGTAACAATTGAGCTCTGGCTAAATAACCCCATGTGACTATATATATGCCGAGCAGAAAGACAGAGATGGAGGAGAGGGGAGAGAGCTTGTTCTCGACCCAGGTTCTCTCTGCCAGGAGCTTTGGTGGTTTTGTATTCTTTTCTTTTCTGTAAATATCCTGTTTTACCACCGATCTGTGGTCCTCTTCAAATCACCGAGACCAAGAACCCTTGAAGACCAAATTCCAGTGGTCACATCACAGGCTCTTCACCTGAAAGTTATCTCTGGTGAATGAACTTCCTGGATTCGAAGGCAGGAGCACCAGCCCTGTGGGAGGAAGTTGACAGACTCAACGTTCTATAGTGAAGGCAGCCAAATTAATGGATTACATTAAGAATTCTAAGTAAAATCTTTAAAATAAAATAAATGTCCTCAAAGAAACAAGGAAGGATATCAGAAACATAAAGCAGGAACAGAGTTATAAGGACGTACTACGTGGAGGTAATACTGGACAAGAAAAATATAACAGTTGAAATTAGAGTGGCAACTGCAGAGCAGAAAGGATAGTGGATGAAGAGGGTACTTTAAAAGTAGAGAGTGGAATAAATGAGTTCTGTATAGTATCATGTCTACAAATGAAAAGCACAAATTAACAAAGCAACATTATGTATCTTTCCAGAATGTGTCAGTACATGTCTCAACAGAGAGTAAAGAACAGAGAGACTAAAAAAGTTGTGAAGTTAGAGTGAGGTTAAAAGGAAGGGCAAAAACTTCAAATAAAATAAGAAAGACCTTGCACAACCACTGATGTGCTCTTCTATGAGAGGGAGTGTGATAATTCAATTCTCTGCCTCACAGAACCAGCACTAAGATTCGTTTTTAAAGAATTTAGCTACTTACAAAAAATTTAAGGAAGGAAATACACAAAATAACACAAAAGTTGTGTTGGCCTTGAACAAATTTATAGGTATATACCTTCGTAATCTTAAAATTTACTATAATTTTATAGTAATTTTTAAACAAAAACTGAATGCTTTCATTCAAACTGGAAGTACTTTATGTGCTGAGCTAACCTGACCCTGATGGGTTTATACATTTGCAACATAGAACCTTTTTTTCAGTTATGAGTCACATGATAAACAGCACAGTCCACAAGGGAATGCCATTTCAAGACATTCATCCTTGAAATAACAGTACGAACCTTCTAGTCAGTAAATGTCATAAAAAAGGAAAGTCTATCTTCAGTTAAATTATCTGAATTTGGGGAATTTAACACTAAGTCCGTTGCTGTGTTTTACGCATTAAAAATTCTTATTGTAGTCTTCAACTAGGTTAATAATGAACAACTTTTATATTAGAAGATTAAAGTGCTTAGTATTTCTCTATAGACATATATGAACATTAGGATAGCCCTAATCTTCACTCTTAACAGAGCATACAATATTTTTATTTTGATGTATTACAGGGTAGGAAAAAGGTCATTTTATCAACAATTTTCAGTAGGATATTTAAAATTTGTCTTTCATGATAACATATTTTTCATTGAGATGAAATTCACGTTTAACACAAAATTAACCACTTTAACATGTAGAGTTGGTGGCACTTAGTGCATTCCCAACAATGCACAAGCATCACCTCTATTTAGTTCTAAAATATCGTCGTGACCTGGCAAACAGATCCCATAGCATGGAGCAGTCAGTCACTCCTATTCTCCTGCCCCCAGCCCATGGCAACCACTAATCTGTTTTCTGTCTCACAGATTTAATTATTCTGGATGTTACATATAGGTGGAAGTATGCAATATATTTTCATGTTACTTTTTATATCCCTTCTAAAGGAAATCATTTTAACAGATTTATTCATTAAAATTTCTGACTAGGACACCCCCAAAGGCTTAAACTATATTAATTTTAAAATAGATATCATTTTATCTAACTACAGGCAGTGCCTGTGGTTCAGGGAGTAGGGTGCCAGCCCCATATACTGAAGGTGGCAGATTCAAACCCGGCTCCAGCCAAACCGCAACAAAAAAATAGCCAGGCGTTGTGGCGGGTGCCTGTAGTCCCAGCTACTCGGGAGGCTGAGACAAGAGAATCGCCTAAGCCCAGGAGTTGGAGGATGCTGTGAGCTGTGATGCCATGGCACTCCACCAGAGGGCGATAAAGTGAGACTCTGTCTCTAAAAAACAAAATAAATAAATAAAATAGATGTCATTGTTCATATCTATAAACTCCAAACTTAACTGAGATATTGGAAAGAATCTAAACAAAGAGGCAGACACAAATGATAGACATCTAAGTCTAGCCTCATCTTACAACCCACTAAATCAGATTCCTCACAAGGCCCTGTATCTCCTGAATTTACCATGTCTGTTTACACACACTCATCCGGGAATGCAGTCACCCCTGTAAACCACCTACAGAACCCTGACTCGTGACCAAGTTAAACACCACTTGCTCTTTAACTGTCTTCATTCCACACCCCGCAGACATCTCTTCCATTCCCGTTACCACTCTGCCTTGTCCATGCTCATCTTATTTTACTTACTACGTCGTACTGTAAGTAATATGCTTATACGGAAGTCTTCTATCCTAGTGCCTAGCACAATGCCTGCCACTTTCAAAAAAGCCAATAGATTATTGAACAAAAATCAAAGAATGATCACAAATATTCTGTAGGCCAAAGTTAGATAACTTTCAATTGATAATCGTGATTCTCACATTGTCGTCCCTGAACAAGCAGCATAAGCACCAGCATGAATGACCTGAGAGCTTGATCAAAATGCAAATCCTTGGGCCCAACTCAAGACCTACTGAATCAGAAACTCTGTGGGTGGGCTCCCAGCAATCTGTGTTTTAACAAGCCCTCCAGATGATCATGATACCCACTCAAGTTTAAAAACTATTAAACTAGAAAATTGAGAACAATGAACAGCTGTCTTAATTTGGCCTCTGAAAAAAACATACCTCTGAATTTGCTGCAATCAGAGGCTGCTCATTCCAAGTATCTTCTGCTGGATCCTCCTCCACTTGCCCATGTTCTCTAACTCCTGGGATACCTCTGGGCTTTATGACTCTGTCTACTCTCAGTCTATACCTGCATAGAGTCTGCCATTGGCATTCTAATTTACATCTCTAACACCTTCCTCTCTAAGCTTGTCTCATGCCAATCTGTCTAATCAGTTTTAATACTTGGATGTCTACTAGGTATCCATTGAACCCTCATTCTTCCCCATGAACCTATGGCTCCAGCCTCCTGCATTCTCAGGAAGTGAAAAATGTTTACCAGGTTTCCAAAGAAATACCCTGGAGTCATCCTTAACTCCTGTTTTATGAGACTTCACAGCCAGTCCAACAGCGCATTTGTTGCTGCTACCTTTAAAAGATAGCCTCAACTGTCACTCATCATAACTGCTACCACACTGATCAAACCACCATCATCTTTTGTCTGGATTACTGCCCTAGACAAGTCTCTCTGCTGATATTCCTGCCCCATCACGACAGACACACATATGTTCAGTTCTCCACATAGCAGTTAAAATATTAACCAGATTATTCTATTTCCTATCACACATATTTTTAAAAACTTCAAATTCTTCCCATACCTATAAGACACTGCACAATCTTGTCCCCAAAACTCATGACCACCATCCTCCAGCCATACTAGTATCCTTGCTTTTTTTCTTGTTTGTTTCAGTTTTGTATTTATTTATTATAAATTTATTTCTAAACTCTCTTCAAGCTTTCTAACAATCCTTTAAAGGTGATCAAACACTTTAAGTATTTTATTAGTTTCAACTTCCTTCCCTTATCTTTTTCTTTCAAAGTAGTAAGATGGTGCAAATGCTTTTGTTACATGGATACCTTGTATAATGTTTAATTCCGGGCTCTTAGTTTGCCCATCATTGTAAGAGTGTTCATTGTACCTGACAGGTAATTTTTATCCTCCACCTCTTCCCCTTCTTGGTTTTCAATAATCTTTACATCTCTTTGGGCCCATGTGTGCCCAATGTTTAGCTCTCAATTATTATCAGGTAAATGTGGTGTTTGTTTTTCCATTCCTGAGAGTCTTCATTTAGAAAAATGGTCTCCAGTTCCATCTAAGTTGCAAAAATAATCATTTCATTCCTTTTTACTCCATCACGCCAGATTTTTTTAATACACTCATGAACTGATGGGGATTTAGGTTGACTCCACATCTTCGCATTTGTAAATTGTGCTGCCATAAACATTTTGGGTGCAGGTACCTTTTAGAAAAAATGACTTATTTTCTTTTGGACAGATACCCAGTATTAGGACTGATGGATTGAATGTGGTAAGTTAAATTTATTTTACTGTCTCCTTAGAGTTGTACTAATTTGTAATCCCACCAACAGTGTATAAAATGTTCCTTTCTGTTTGCACCCCACCAGCCAGCATCTATTGTTTTTTGGCTTTTTGGTAACATTTTGTTTTTGTTTTTGTTTTTTATTTCTTTTTTTTAATTGTTTTTATTAAATCATAACTTTGTACATTGATGCGTTTATGGGGTTCAGGGTACTGCTTCAATATACAATGTGAAATGCTTACATTGAACTAAGTAACACATCCATCACCATTATACTCATTTCTTAATAGTTTTGAAATGTACCATTGCATCATGCACATTAGGTGAGGTCCCCCTAAATACCCTCCCTTCTCCCATACTCCCCTCCTCTCTCCCTCCTCTTCCCTTCTACTTTCTGGACTATAGTTATGTTTTGCCATTCATAAGAGTGTGTAGGTGATTATATATTGATTTCATAGTAGTATTGAGTACATTGGATACTTTTTTTTTCCATTCTTGAGATATGTTACTAAGAAGAATATGTTCCAGCTCCATCCAGGTAAACATAAAAGATGTGACATCTTCTTTTTTATGGCTGCATAGTATTCCATGGTGTACATATACCACAATTTGTTAATCCATTCATGGGTTGATGGGCACTTACACTGGTTCCGTGTTATATCTATTATGAATTGGGCCACAGTAAACGTTCTGGTGTAAATGTCTTTGTTGGAAAACAATTTTTGAACATCTGGGTATATACCTAGTAGAGGAATTGCAGGATCAAATGGTAGGTCTACTTTTAGTTCCTTGAGTGTTCTCCAAACTTCTTTCCAAAAAGGTCATATTAGCTTGCATTCCCACCAGCAGTGTAAAAGCGTTTCCTTCTCTCCTCATCCTCTCCAACAACTGTACTTTTGGGATTTTGTGATATGGGCTAATCTTACTGGAGTTAGGTAATATCTCAAAATGGTTTTGATTTGCATTTCTCTGATGATTAAGGATGATGAGCATTTTTTCATGTGTTCGTAGGCCATGCCTGTCTTCATCAGAGAATTTTTTGTTCAAGTCTTTTGCCCACATAGAAATAGGGTTATTTATTCTTTTCTGATTAATTAGTTTGAGTTCTCT
>CAUYRH010056494.1:0-91655 GCA_963574655.1 Perodicticus potto
AAGGGTACAAGTGAAAATTACTAAAGGTAGAATATAAATGTCTTCATATAGTGATTAAAAGGCCATGTAGGCTATGTTAAATAGTTCAATGAAAATATTTCAGATTGTATATAAAGTCAGCACATTGTGCTCCATGATTGCACCAATGTACACAATTATGATTTAATAAAAATTAAAATAAAATAAAATTAGCTTTTTCCCCATGAAAAAAAAAAAAGAAATTCCAGGCTTTCTTTAAGTGCAAACGTAGATGATAGTGAACACTATAATATTCTCGAATGGTTTATGTCTCCTGTGAAGGTCACTTCAAAGTCAACTAGAGTAAAATTCCATGTCTTGGTGTGGAGTTTATGAATTTGAACTTGATTGTGCTGATCACTTAGCACCAAATTGATTTGAAATGGGCTTTACAGATGGAACATACCCTTATTATCACATGCAAGAATGGTTTGGACTAGGTTTGCACTAATCAGGATGTTTAGGAAGTGAACCTAGAGAAACCTATCCTTTTCCACAGATTGCTGATGTATAAGCATCTTAATATTTGATACTATTTGTTAATATTTTCCAGAAATTTAATACCATTCTACTCTGGCTTCTTTACCTTGTCTATGCCTAGAGACACAGGTTGAGTAGTCCCATATCTGAGATGAGAAAGAAGTTTGCCATTTTTCTTTATCCATTTCCTAGCCCCATAGCGGGAATGATTATGTCCTACTCCAGCTATTTAAAACATGTTGCCTCTGATTCCCAGCTTTGAGAACAAACAATCTGCCAGGCACCTCATAACTGCAAAGTGACCTTGACATGTGTCATTCACCAGGGTTTTCAAATTGAAGTCTTCCTGTTTAATATTCATAAAGACTTTTTTTTCCTAACAGCATATGCGATGATTTTACAGGGGCTGGGGGTTGGGGAGCTTTATTTAGAGATGGGTTGAATTCTGAGAAACATACCATCAGTGTCTCTCTCATGAACTGAAGTATCAGTTTGGAGGTAGGAAAATTTCGTTTGGCATTCTTCAAGGGAGGACAGTGATGTGCTGGATTCTGACAGTTTTTTCTCATTGGGGGTTTCCTTGGCTGGTCCATCTGTGATATTGAATTCGGATACTGAATTTATAACGATAGCATTAATGGGTCTCTCGTCTGCATGTTTTTCATTTGTGAGTTGCATATCTAGACAAAAAAAGAAAGAAACACATACACAAACCTACTATAGTTTACATGACCTACTGATCTAACACTTACAGAAAACTACACATTCTAGACTTTTATAAGAATAAAATCTTACTAAAAAGAATGAAGTATAATACTATTGAGCAAGATAATTATGAATAAAACTATAGGAAGAGTATAATCATTATAAAACTTTATATACATTACAAGTTTCATTCATCCTAGTCATTTCTAACAATTATTTCTACTATTTTTTGTGTGTTGAGTAAGGAGAATCAAGGAATTTATATTTATTCCTGAGGATCAACAAAATCTCACAGTATGTCATCAGCAAACTTTCATAGTGTATCATGGATTGTAGAAGCAGGGAAGGGGTTTCATATGCTGGGCAATACTGCTAATTCATTTGCCTGGTCTCAATCAACTCTTTATTTCTACAAATCTCAGTTTCCTCCTCTGTAAAATAAAAATAGGTATAGGTCAATAGCCTATAAGGTCATTCCTACTTCTGTCCTCAAAACATGTCAGTTGCTACCCCTTTCTCTGTGTCAAGATTTGTTGAGTCTGTTTTCAGGGGGTCATCTATAGGGCTTTAGGGGTGTACTTCTTGGGAACACGCTATTTCCACATAACCACCTGGCACAATTGTTAGAGATGTTCAGGGAATTTCCAACAAAATCCTTGCATAAGGGTGGCACCTGTGGCGCAGTGGGTAGGGCGCCAGCACCATATACTGAGGGTGGCTGGTTCAAACCCAGCCTCGGCCAAACTGCAACAAAAAAATAGCCAGGCGTAGTGGCAGGTGCCTGTAGTCCCAGCTACTCAGGAGGCTGAGGCAGGAGAATTGCCTAAGCCCAGAAGTTGGAGGTTGCTGTGAGCTGTGTGATGCCACGGCACTCTACCGAGGGCAATAAAGTGAGACTCTGTCTGTATAAAAAAAAAAAAAAAAAAAAAATATATATATATATATATATATATATATATATATAGAGAGAGAGAGAGAGAGAGAGAGAGAGAGAGAGAGAAAGCGTCTGGTTTGAAGAGGCATGAAAAAGACTGAAAAGGCCCAGGTGCTTTACATCTCCTGTACAGTTGGCCCTCCATACTTGTGGGCTGTGCATTCCTGGATTCAACCAACCTCATATAGAAAATATTCAGGCCCTTCCATCAGCAGAGTGGTCTCTGTGCTCAGTTCTCATATAGAGCTACCCTATCCCCCCATGCACATCCACTCCTACTGCCACTGGGACGGTGAGTGGTGACTGCAACCCTACTGGCATCATGGCCTCCAAGGCCAGGACTGCATGTGAAGGTGGGGTCTCTCCCCTCTCTTTGTGGCACAGCAGCACTGCTGCTGCAGAAACCAGGAGAGCCTGAGAACAGAGTGTTTGGGTCTATTAAGGGCATGCTTGCACTGCAACCACTGCCAATACCAGCCCGCACCACCTGGGACTCAGGGGATCATACCACCACAGCTACCACCATTACCATACCACACCAGCATCCCAGGGACCTAAGGACCCATTCACTGGCCCAGCCTACCACTGTCACTACCTGCACCCAAGCAAGCTACCTAGAGGTCCAAGAATGAGACCACTGGTAACCAACAAGACAGTTGTCAGGTACACTGCCCTAAGACATGTTCAATCCACCAATGCCACTATTGTGGATTGAAGACTAGCTTACTTGGTTTTTATTTTCTCAGTCCCCAGAACAACTTCAATTTAGCCTTTACTTACAACTGCATACTAACCATCTGAGGAAATCACAGAAAGAACTGCTATTTATAACCAAAGAAATCAGACAGAGACTGCCCTACTGAACACACCCAACTCAAAGGCAAAGTGCCCTACCCAACCAACACCACAGATACATCTTCAGGAAAAAGTGCTCCCCTGCAAGAGTAAATTCAAAAATAGAAAGTAGCAAATGTTACATTATACCAGATGTGCAGACATCAATCTAAGGATACAAGAAACATAAAAAAACAAGGAACTATGACATCTCCAATGGGACACAATAATTCTCCTGCAATAGATTTCAATCATAAAAGAATCTTCAAAATTCCATATAAAAATTCAAAATACTGATTTTAAAGAAGCTCAGTAAACTACAAGAAAATTCTGAAAAACAATACAAAGAAATCAGAAAAACAATTGAGGATATGAATGAGATATTTACCAAAAAGATGATTATTCTGAAAAATGACAAACTAGAAATTCTGAACCTGAAGAACTTATTGAAAGAAATGCAAATACATTTGAAAACATCAATGACAGCCTATATCAGGCAAAAGAAAGACTCTCAGAACTTGATATTTGATCACAGACAGTTCCTTAGTTATAGACATCCAACTTATATACAACTTGTACTTGCAAATGGAGACTATTACAGTAAGTCTCTGAATTACAAGCATACAACTGATATACAACTTGCACTTATGAATGGAGGCTATTACAGGTAATAGGTAAATGTATCTGTTCCAACTTACATACAAATTCAACTTAAGAACAAACCTACAGAACCTATCTCATAAATAACCTGGGAATTGCCTATAATTGGGAATAACTGGTCAGATAAAAATAAGGAGAGAAAGAACAAAAAGAGTGAGCAAAGCCTTCACGACATTTGGGACAAATAAAGGAACCAAATACATAAATTATAAGTATCTTTGAGGATGAAAAGAAGATCTATCTAATAAAATAATAGATGATAACTTTTGAAGTCTTGCAAGAGATTTAGATACTCAGAAACAGGAGGCTCAACAATCCCCAGCTATATACAACACAGAAAAGGCTTCTCCACAGCACACTATAATCAGATTGTCTAAAATCAAAGGTAAATAGTGAGTTTTAAAAATAGCAAGAGAAAAGTATCTAGTCATCTACAAAGAAAATCTCATCAGACTAGCAGTGGATTTCCCTGCAGAAAACTTAAGGCCAGAAGAGAATAGAATGACACATGCAAAGTGCTAAAAGTAAAGATACAGAAAACCACTTTTTGAGAATACTATATTCAGCAAAAATTGTCCTTCATAAATGAAGGAGAAATGAAGTATTTCCCAGATAACCAAATGCTGGGGGAATTTGTTATCACAAGAAAGGCCCTATAAGAAATGCTCCAAGAAGTCCTGGGAGAAAACCTACAAATGAAAGTACAACATTTCTCATCATGAAAACACATGAAAGTATAAAACTCACTAGTAAAGCAATCATACAAAGAAGGAAGAGAAAGGACTCAGCCGATACTACTATAAAAATCCACCAGATCGCAATGACAAGCAATAAGAAAAAGAAAGGAACAAAATATATTAAACTATCAGAAAACAATAATATGACAAGGAACAAAGCCTCACTTATCAATAATAATCTTGAATATAAAGAGATTAAATTGTCTACTTAAAAGATACAGAATTGCTGAATGGGTAAAATAACATGATCCAACTACATGCACATACAAGAAATTCACCTTACTAATAAAAACACATGTAGACTGAAAGTAACAGATGCAAAAAGATGTCCCACACAAATGGAAACCAAAAGTAAGCAGGAGTAATTATACATAAATCAGATAATGTTTTATCTTTAAGTTGATGTTTTGACTTTAAGCCAAAAGCAGTAGAACAAGACAAAGAGGGTCATATAATGATAAAGGGTTTAATCCAGCTGGAGGATGTAACAACTCTACGTATATATGCACCCAACACTGGAGCACCCTGGATTCATAAAGCAAATATTGCTAGATCTAAACAGAGAGATAGACTGAAATACTATAACAATAAGGGTCTACAACACTCTCAGCAGAATTAAATTCTAGACAGAATGTCAACAAAGAAATATTGGATTTAAGCTGGACTTTAGACCAAATGCACCTAATAGACTTTCACAGAACATTTTGCCCAACAAGTACAGAATATACATTCTTTTCATCAGCACATGTAATATTCTCCAGGATAGACCATATGTTAGGCCACAAAATGAGTCTCAACAAATTAAAAAAAGACTGTCATATCAAGTATCTTCTCAGATCACAGTGGACTAAAGCTAGAATTCAACACCAATAGGAATTTGAAAACTTTACAAAGGCATAGTAATTAAACAACATGCTCCTGAAGGACCATTGGGTCTATAAAAAATTTAAGACAGAAATTTAAAAATTTCTTTTTTTTTTTGTTTGGTAGAGGCAGAGTCTCACTTTATTGCCCTCGGTAGAGTGCCGTGGCATCACACTGCTCACAGCAACCTCCAACTCCTGGGCTTAGGTGATTCTCTTGCCTCAGCCTCCCAAGTCACAGGACCACAGGCACCTGCCATAATGCCTGGCTATTTTTGGTTGCAGTTTGGATGGGGCCGGTTTGAACCTGCCACCCTTGGTATATGGGGCTAGCGTCCTACTGAATGAGCCACAGGTGCCGCCCTTATAAATTTCTTACACCAATTGAAAATGAAAAGACAACATGCAAAAACCTATAGAATAGGTTAAAAGCAGAGTTAAAAGGGACATTTATAGCAAAAAATCCCTACACCAAAATCCTGTAGAATAGAGCAAAAGCAGAGTTAAAAGGAACATTTATGGCAATAAATCCCCACACCAAAACAGCACCATTAACAATCTAATGGTGCACTTCAAGTAAATGGAAAAGCAAGAATGAATCAAACCCCAAATTATTAGGAAGACAGAAGTAATAATAAAGGGTAGAGCTAAATAAAATAGCCAAAAACATTACAAAAGGTCAATGAAACAAACTTTCAAAAGTTCTTTCAAAAGATAAGCAACATTGATAAACCACTAGTTAGACTAGCCAAGAAAAGAAGAGAAAATACCCAAATAAAATCAGAAATTAAAAAGGAGTCACTACTACTGATACTACAGAAATACAAAATATAATCAGAGATTGCTATGAAGAACTATAAGCTTAAAACCTGGAAAACCTAGTTAAATGAATAAACTCTTGGAAACATACAATGTACCAATATTGAATCAGGAAGAAATAGAACACCTGAACAGACCAATAATGAGTAGTGATATCAGATCAGTAACAAAAAAATCCCCCAACAAAGAAAAGCTCAGGACCAACTGGATTCACAACTGAATTCTATCAAAAAAACCACAAAGAACTAATAACAATCCTCCTGAAACCATTCCAAAAAATCAAAGAGAAAGGAATTCTCCTAATTCGTTCTGCAATGCCAACATTACCTTGATACTAAAACCAGAGAAGGACACAACAAAAAAAGAGAATTATATGTCAATATCCCTGATGAACAAAACTCTAGCATATCTAATCCAACAGCATCTCAAGAAGATAATACATCATGATCAAGTGAGATTTATAGCAGAGAACAAAGGATGGTTTAACATGTGCAAATCAATACTTGTGAAACATTACATCAGCAGAATGAAGGACAAAAACCATATGACCAACACAATAGATGCAGAGAAATCACTTGATAAAATTTAACATCCCTTTGTGGTAAAAGTTATCAACAAACTGGGTGCAGAAGAAACACAATAAGGCCATCTATGACAAACCCACAGCTAACACTGCACTGAATGAACGAATATTGAAATACTTTCCTCTAAGAAGTAGAATAAGACAATGATTCCCAATCTTTTTTTTTTTTTTAGGGACAGAGTCTTACTTTGTCACCCTCAGTAGAGTGCAGTGGCATCACAGCTCACTGCAACTTCCGGCTCTTAGGCTTAGGCAATTCTCTTGCCTCAGCCTCCCGAGTAGCTGGGACTACAGGTACCCGCCACAACACCCAGCTATTTTTTTGTTGCAATTTGTCCGGGCTGGGTTCAAACCTGCCACCCTCAGGATATGGGGTCGGTACCCTACTCACTGAGCCACAGGTGCTGCCTGATTCCCACTTTCATCACTCCTATTCAACATGGTAGTAGAAATTCTAGCTCGAGAAGTCAGGCAAAAGAAAAAATAAAAGATATTCAGATAGGAAGATAAGAAATTATATTGTATTATATTGCATTATATTATATGCTGATAAGATGGTCATATGCCTAGAAAAGTCTAAAGACTTCACTAAAAAACTCTTAGATTTCATAAAATCATTCAGTGAATTTGCAAAAATGTTTTCAATGTGCAAAAATTGGTAGCATTTCTATAAACCTATAGGTAGCTGAGAGAGAGAGAAATCAAGAAGGTACTCCCATTTATAATAGCTATCAAAAAAAACAAAAAAACAAAAAAACAAACCACGTAGGAATCAATTTAACTGAGGTGAAAGATCTCTACAAGGAAAACTACAAAATGCTGATAAGGAAATCAAAGAGGACACAAATGGAAAAACATCCCATGCTCATAGGTCAGAAGAATTAATATAATTAGAATGACCACATTTCCAAAGCAATCTATAAATTCAATGCAATTCCTATTGAAAATACAAATACCATTCTTCACCAAATTAGAAAATACAATTCTAAAATTTCAAAAAAGAATCCAAATAGCTAAAGCAATCCTGAACAAAAAGAACAAAGCTGGAGGTCATTACCTGACTTCAAAATAAATTACAAGGTGATAATAAACAAAACAGCCTGGTATCAGTATATAAGTAGACACAAAAACTAATGGAACAGAGTACAGAATGAAGAAATAAAGCCACATATTTTCAAGCTACTCATCTTTGACAAAGTGGACAACAACTTACATGGAGGAAAGGACACCCTTTTTATAAAGTGGTACTGGGGAAATTGAATAGCCACATATGGAAGAATGAAACGGAACCCCTGTCTCTATCTCACTATATTAAAAAAAATTCAACCCAAAATGTATTAAGGACTTAAACATAAGACCTGAAATTGTAAAAATACTAGAAGAAAACTTAGAGAAAACTTTCCTGAAATTGATCTAGGCAAATAATTTATGACTAAGGCACCAAAAGCATAGGCAACAAAAACGAAAATAGACAACTGACACTTAATTAAATTACAAAGCTTCTGCACAACAAAAGAAATAATTAACAGAGTGAAGAGATAACCTGTCCAATGAAAGGATATATTTACAAAATATTCATCTGACAGGGAACTAACTTCCAGAATATACAGGGAACCCACACAATAGGAAAAAAACAGCTAGTTCCATTAAAAGGGGGGCAAAGTCATGAATGGATAATTCTCAAAAGAAGACATAAAATGGCTATAGGCAAATGATAAAATGCTCAAGATTACCAGAGAATCAAATCAATCAGAGAAATTCAAATCAGAACCACAATGAGAATAATCACCTTACCATAGTCAGAATGGCTATTATATATAAAAAATAATAATAATAGATATTGATGAAGATGCAGAGAAAGGGACCTCTCGTATAATGTTGGTGGGAATGTAAAGTAGTACAGCCCCACAGGAAACAAGAAGGAGATATTTCAAAATAACAACAACAACAAAACCCTAAAAAGAGAATTGCTATTCAATCCAACAATCCCACTACTGATTATATACCCAAAGGCAAAGAAATTGATAGGTTAAAGCAATACCCATAATTGCATGTTTATCACAGCACTATTCACAACAGCAAAGATATGAAATCAAGCTAAATGACTATCAATGGATGAACTGGTAAAAATAGACACAATGGAATGCTATTCAGCCATATAAAAGAATGAAATCATGTTATTTGCAGCAACTGGCAATCATTATCTTATGTGAAATAAGCCAGGCCAAAAAAAAAAAAAGAAAAACATCGCATGTTCTCACTTACATGTGAAAGCTAAAAAATTTTGACCATTTAGAGATGGAAAGATAGATAACAGAGACTATGCATGATGAGTGGAGACTGGGTGAATATCAAAAGAAGTAGGTTAAAGGAAATAAATGCACCCCTTAAGGTAAGGTAGAAATAATAAATTAAATGTTTGATAGCAGAGTAGGGTGACTATACTTAACTAAAATGTGTTGTACTCAGGTGAGGTATACCCTCAGTATCCTGACTTGATCATTATGCATTATATACAGGAAACACAATTCACAAGTATTCCTCAAATAAAAAATTAAATGTTTACAAAAAATCTGAAATAACAATGTAACAACAAAAAAATATAAATTAAAAGACCAAATATTTTCATAGCATTTACATTGTATTAGATTTTATAAGCAATCTGGAGATGATAAAGTCTGAGGGAGGATATGCAAATACTACATCATTTTATACTCAGTATCAGGATCTGATTGTTTTGGTATCCCAGGCGAGTTCTAGAAACAATCCCTCTCTCTCTCTCTTTTTTTTTTTTTTCACAGTTTTTGGCTGGGGCTGGGTTTGAACCAGCCACCTCCAGCATATGGGGCCCGTGCTCCACTCCTTTAAGCCACAGGCCCCGTCCAACAATCCCTCTCTCTATGGAGGGCTGACAGTATTCATTTACTCGTTCCACACGATGATTGGGGATCTACTGTGTAGCAAGGACCGGCTGGAGACTGGAGACTAAGACAGATATGGTCCTTGGCCTTTATGATTATTAGACAAGTGAGCAAAGAAATAACAGCCGAAATTACATTATTTAGGAGTGTATGGAAGAGACACATACCAGGAGATCATGTTAGAGAGAGGACCAGACCGGGTAGTGGTGCAGTTAATTTATAACTTAACTACACCCATTAAGCAGAGTCCTAAGATCAAGAAAAGTTAACAGAAGCTGTTATTCCCAAATGCACAGACAGGCTGATTCCCAGGGACAGTTATGGCAATCTGGTGGCACTATTGGATTGTAGTAAAGATGCTTTCTGGGGAATTGCTTTCCCGTTGCTAGCCCAAAGCCTGGTTGCGTCAATAATGCTCATTGAGTGCCTTGAAATTAATACAGTGGGTAACCTGGTTTGATCTTACATGCTTATGTGGCTCAGTGCAAGAAATATATTTTTGCCATGTTCCTCTTCATTGTCCTCTCCAAAGCTGTTTTTTCATTTGGGGCAGATGAAAATCTCGACTTGGTCCTACCTTCAAAGGCAGTGGTTTCCAGACTTTTGTGCACAGTAGAAACATCTTGGGAGATGATTCCTCAGCAGACCAATTAAATCACAATTTCTGAAGCATTTTTGATGCTTCCCAGGTGATTCCACCATGCAGACTTTGGGAACCACTGTGGGTGGAGGCCTTTTCCTTTTGAGAGTGGAGGAAAGGGAGTGAACAGCCCATTGACTTGTGCACCAGTGATTTTCAGAAACCAATCATGAGATGATTTCTCTCTGAGGGCTCCCAACTGGTATCAGAGCTAACAGTCTGGTATACACAATTATATTAGGTCATTTTGGTTTATTTCTGATCCTTCAAACAGCTTTAGTTTTCACAATGTTTAATTTTTATCCCCTTCCATTTATGTGCTGGCTCTAAATCTCCTGGTGTGGTTTGATCCACCCTAAAAGGAATTGGCAGAAATAGGGCTTTAGGAAAACATGTATTGTTTACGATAATTAATGGGATATTGAATATTGAAATAGAATTGGTTCAACAAGACTAGGAAACTATAGGCTTCCTCTAATCCAAGAGGTAGTCACCAAGTTGATATAACAATGTGATGAAAAGAATTAGTTTATTATTCTTACTTAGATATTAAAGCATCCAGTATCAGCTAATGTTACAAACAAATGGACATTCAAATTATGCCTTAGAGTGTTAAGAGCAATACCGATATTTTGAGTCAGATAATTTTTTGTTGTGGAAAGATCACAGGGTGTTTAGCAGTATCCCAGTCCTCTACCCAGTAGAAGCTAGTAGGACCTTGTCACCTTAGGTCATGGTAATGAAAAATATTTGTGGGCATTGACAAATTTCCCCTATGGGACAAAATCACCCAGGTTGAAAACCACTGCTTTACACACATGCCCATGGGCAGGCACACATACACTCACAGTTGCATGCATTTTATGTCAGTTTCTGCGTTACCACTAATATACCTTATTGAACTTAAGCATTACAAAGACTCTAGGACGTAGATATTGTTAGCCTCCTGGAACAGATGGGAAATGTATGAATGGGCATCTCCAGTTAACAGATGAATGAAGGTAACTTACCTAAATAACTTCAGGAGTTATTTAGTTTAAGTTGTCTGGAACCTCCTCATGAGTCAATGTTAGACTTGGGATTCAAACGGAGGCCTGTTGGTTTCCAAAAACTGTGCTCTCGTCCATGTCCTTTTTGTATTATACAGCATTTTCTCTGATTTATTCTTAGCTTTTATCTCTACTTCCTACCTAACTGTTGAGACTGCACATCAGCAAAACCTTCTTCACCCGAAATCCCATGATGTGTCACCTGCTTAAAATCAAGCCTTTTAAATAACTTGGTTGTACAGACCTGCCTTTTTCTGAGCGGCCTTTGCAAAGTCAATCTACCTTCTTGCACAGTCAGGGAATCCTGCCTGCTTGGTTCCAGCTGCTTTGTACTGTACATTAGAGAGCAACTCAGACAGAGCTGATAGATAACGAATCCTTGATGAGTATAGAGATTGCAGCAGCTATTTACTTAACAGAATTAATTAACAATCAGTTCAAATTATCACACGTAGTCAGGCTGCATGTAATTTAAATTGCTTTTGCACAAAGTAATTCAGTAACAAAAAAAAGTTGGATAGAGGTTACTGGAATGTAAGAACATGCGGAGAATACGGTATACAGCCAAGTGGTATACGATTCTCTTTTTAATTTTGTGACAATTTTAAGTATAGCATTTTGAATGTAAGTGGTGTGCTACATTAAGCAACCATTTGGAGCACACTAGGCTTGTGCTGAGAGAATTTTATGGAGAAGTTAAACTGCCATTCATAAAGTTATTTTAATTCTATATCTCTGTTTATATTTTTATTTTTTTCATTCCCCAGTGGGACTATCTGTTGCTCATTAGAAAATCATCTGACATGCACACATTTGAGAACCCAGTCTGTTCAACCCAGAATTCTGACATCTGAAGTGAGTCACAATTTTTGGGTGAATTTTACTGACATCTTCCATCTTTTACAGAGGGAATGCTAACGACGATTTCCTCATATTCCTTGCTTTATGGGATTATTTGACATTGCACCCAAAGTTTTTTAAAGTCGCAAAAGCTCAAAGAAGAAACACTTTAAAAGTGGTGTCATATCTTCTGCAGAAAAAATTATTTGAGAATTAAATAAAGAACTCATGAAACTATATTTGGGATGTTATGCATAGTCCTTGATATTAAATTAGAGAAAATTATTTCTTTCAACAGAAACAAAAAATCAAAGCTAGGATGAAAATTAGAACCTCATCTATATTTCTTGGAAAAAAATTTAAAGTTTATTTTATAAGTCAGTGAAATAGAAAATTCATGTTTGGATATGAAGTAATTACAAGAACCAACAGGCATAAACTCAACTAACAGAAAAGATAGTAGTTAATTAATTTTTTATTACCGTTGAGCAAATGTTATTAATTTAATTCAATTAACACTTATTGAGTACCCACATGCAATAGATGAATCAATGTGACAGGAGCTATTAATTTATTTACTTTACATCATTAAGAAAACATTTTATGACTTTGTAATTTTTGCATCAATGTAGTCTCTCTTTGAATCTTTCTAGATATAAGCATTTGAATTATGAATAAGTAGCATCTCTTCTTCCCTAGCTCCTCTGACTCTTGTTTTTTCCCTTATCTCTTTTCCTTTCTCTCTTTAGTTAATTGTCTGATTGATCTGCTCTGTCTCTATGCTTGACTTTTGCACCACTCTGGCTTCTTCAAAATATTTAATCCTTAAGGCTTTGTCCTTTTAGTTCCTTTCTACCTTACCTTTAAGAGTCTTGTTCATTCACAATCACAACTTCATTGTTTTCTTTTGTAAAGTTGGCCCCTGAATTTTTATGCAGCCAGCCAACCAGAGTCGCAGGCAATATTTACCATGCATAAACTACTTGCTTAGCCCTATGCTAATCACTAGAGAATTTAAAGAAAAATAACAGATGTCTTGGTCCTGGAGAAGTCCAGAGTCAAACTGCAGCCTCACACTTGAATCTGACTATTAGATAATTTGTCTGGGTTACCAGATAAACCCTTTCAATTATGATGTCTCTTTCTATTGAGCTCCACATTGCTCTCTCCAAACTGGGTAACCCTACTTTCCCTGGAGAATGAACAATTCAGTTTCTCTTCATCGTATTGTCATTTCTTTTTCAGCTCCTTAGGTTTAAAACTATTCTTGCACGTCTCCATCCCTCCAGCCAATTATTCACCAGTTCTTATTTAGTCTTCTTTCTGCATATCCATCAAGTCCATTCAGGTTTCATCCTCCATGCTTTCACATCTGGACCATTTCAGAAGTCATTGGTTTGTTTTGAAATTTGTTTAATTACTTTTTTTCTGTACGACGGTGGTCTCACTATGTTGCCCAGGCTGGACTCACAAACTCCTGAGCTTAAGTAACCCTCCTGCATCAGCCTTCTGAGTGGCTCAGGTTTGATCACTGGTCTAGACTATAGTGACAGCTCTTTCCACGAAAGCTTATACACTATTATCAAAATGTTTCGAACACTATTCTTCCGATTACACATGTATTCCTCATTAAAAGAAACACATAGTCATACATATGCATGCACAAAAACATGAATGGCTCACTACTAGCTGAATATTTTCTTGTTCTTTTGTTCTCATGTAATCTACCCATTCTATTTCCATGTTGCTTTTTGAAACAGGTCGCTTGTAGTTAAGGTTCTTTTTAGGCAGTGAATTCCAGAAACCTATATAATATTTAATAGCTAAAATGTTAAGGCAGAGTGATTTTAGTTTTAGTTTTAGAACAAAATATTTAAAGTGACTGTGTATTTCAAATGTAAGGACCATTTTTTAAAGCTGGAATGGCGAATTATATTTTCCTTTATGTTTGAACTACATCCTAGCTTAAAATTTAGTGCTGAAATTATCCATGGTTGAAATCAGACCAAAACAGACAAGTGACATTTTGAGGCATAAGTTTCAAAATCATTGATAGATTATTCTGGTTAGTAAAAGTATTTAGTTGAAGTGACACTGTGGATGGGAAAAAAAGGTTTTTCTTTGTATGAGAATTTTGTAAAGTTCTCACAAATGTCAGAAATTATTTTCATTGTTGTTGTTAGATTATGTCGTTATATTCTCCGCAGCTTAGTGGGTAATAACACAATATACCAAATGCAGAAAATCATTCAACATGACCAAAATCATTTCAACATGTTGAAAATTATTAGAAAAGGTTAGAATCACCTTTTCTATTTGTGAGATCATTATTATTTTTATCCTGAGTAAAAATTTGAAAACAGATATTATGCCTGAAGACAGAACAAAATCAGGAAGATAAAGATTCCATGGCACTGACAAAAGCATAATCAAGGTGACTGACACCCAAAGGTGTGTTTTTAAGGAAACCGTATTTTTCTTCTTTAGAAGCTGAGTTATACAGTCGAGTGGAAAATTTTCTCTAGTTGAGGGGTGAAGGCTTTCTAAAATATCCTCCCCCTTTTGAAATGAATGAGAATAAGTAATTCATGGAGTGAGTATTCAATTGCTATATCCTATTTAATTGGATAAGAGAAAAACTTGAATTCATTAAACCTAAATTTGGGGGGGGGGAGATAGATAAGATAAATATAATTGACATTTAAAAAACAATTCAAATTCCAGCTCTGGTTGGAAGATGTCCCTTAAAGACTTTCAAGTTCAAGTAGCAGTTACATAAATCATTGTTTTGATTTGTCTTCTGTAGCTCTTCAGCTACAACTCTGCCTCCAAAAACGTTAGATGAAATGTTTATCAAGGGCTATGACAAGAGGACATTTTAAGCCTTTTCAATCAGCCTTAGTAAATCTTTTTTAAAAGGGGAGAAAAAGCAAAAGTATATTATTTCTCCAGAAATAATAGTGGCGAGTGTTCAAGGTGAAAAGGATTAAAGGGTAAAAAAGGACCAAGGGAAGAAGGTTGAACATCTCTTTATTTCCTCTACTCCTGCAAAGCAACTTTAAGCTTTGAGGGCTGAGTGGGGTTTTCCCCCCATCTATCCTAGATAATTACCTCAGCGTTCTGCTCACTACTTTCCTTGCACCTGTAGACAGACCCAGGCTAAGTGATATACTTTTATAGCTGCATCATAAGCTGGTAACAAGGAACAATTGACTGCTAAGAGATGGTTGAATCTTCTTCAGACACGAAAGCAGTTTGCAATTATGAGTCTCCATTTCATTTTTATGCAGTTACCTTCGGCTTAATGTTTGTAAAAAGTGTCTCAAGAAATAAAGATTATGTTATTTGAGAAAAAAATATTAGTTAGCAGTTTTTATAGTTAGATGCCCTTGGATTAGTAATAAGTTTAGGGCTGTGAAAAAATAAATGAAGCCAATCAGGCTATAAACTCATGCATAATTGATATCGTATATACAGTTGATGTTTTTTTACTATCGGTGTTTAAATATAAATGTTATGAAATAAACTATAATTATTCAAAATATCCTCTGCCATAGTAAAACCATCACAATTTATTCATCCCATCTATCTGAATGTCACTTAAAGCCTCTTACATGCATTATCACAGTTGAAGCTCACAGTAGATTTCCAAAGCATGATTGTCACTATTGCATGAATGAGGAAGTGATGGAAGGGCAGAGATTTCAGTGGTTTGCCCAAGGTTACCCAGCTGGGAAGGGGCAGAGCTAGTACTTGAATTTATCACACCTAATTCCTATGGTAGTCAAACTTAGCATTTCCAAACTGCTTTAAAAATCAGGCACTCTGATAGGAAACTGAGATTTTTTTTTTTTTGAAGGTATCCTTTGTACCTTCTAAATTTCCTCTCTCTGGGTTAATATGTTTTCCTGGTATTTGATTAGGAGGTACTTTATGTATATGTTCAAAACCAGAATTTCCATTTGATAACTAATGATTGCATTTTTCTAAACTTACACCTCAGAAGGTTTCTACAACTGCCTGGCCCCCCAACTCTATTAGAAATTAACTGTTTCCTTTGGGAGGCCCCGGAGGTCTGGATAGATGCCTTCACTAGAGTTCTTATTTTTTTAGTTTATTATACTGTGATTATTGGTGGGTGTATTTCTTTTCCCTTTATTATGTGAAATCCTTGAAGAAATGTACATTCCATTTGTCTTTATTTATGTATTTATTTATTTTTCCATTTGACTTTGATTTCTCCAAACCTAGCATCTGGTAGTAAGAAAATGTTAATTACACTTTAGGCGACTGATGGACTCCTGGACAGACACAGTGGGGTGTCTCAGCTTTCAGCTAACAATGGACTTATCCGTAGGAGAGATCTCCTGCATACATCCCACTGGTCTCCCTCCCTACTCTTGCTATGCCCATTGATCCTGGTGGAATTCTACAGATTTCTCTCTTTTGAGCTAAAATACATCTTGATTTTTATTTTGATTTGAATGCAACATTTGCATTTATATCTATAAAACTGTGAAGAATATAAAAAGACCCAACAAAAATAAAATCCCCTACAATTCTACCATTTTTAACACATTGTTGTATTTGTTTCAGAAAATGGAATATCTGTTGCATGTATATATTTATACTTACATTTATATATACTAATTAGAATCAGAATACCTTTTCTAATTCTAATTTATATATACATTAATATATAATTAGAATATATTAAAGCATAATTAAACATTAACACATGCACATTACTCTATAGTAGAATATCTAATTAATATTTTACATTCTAATTCTGATTAATAATAAATATAAATATATATAAAATATATGGTGCCTCCCAGATGGGTCACTCCTCTGAGAGTTTTACATATGTGGTCTGACAGTTAAGTTCATGAACTTTCCACCATGCACTTATGTTGGCAGCCCTGTGCAAACACCTTGGTAAGGTTTCATAATTTTGGTATATGGGTGTCTCCCATTGGTGTTCAATTGACATGTGGTGGTGTCATCCTGAGTAGCATTCACTATCGTTGACTGTTTTTGTGTACCTTTGCAAGAATGTGGCAGCTAGAATTAGAGTAATGAATGAACAATATGCTTCTTGTTAAACTTGGCAAGAGAGGAAGTAAAAAATTGGGGACATGTTAGTCCAAGTCTAAGGGGGTAACAGCAGTGTACAAATGGATTAAATGTTTTTCTGTGGGGAGAGAAAGTGTCACTTATGGAGAGAAACTTCCCTGATGACGAGAGGTCAGGGCAGTCAGTAACGATCAGAACTGATGAAAACATTGCAAAAATTCATCTAATTGTGTGTGAAGATCATTAACTAACGGTGAGAAGCATAGCAGACCAAGTAAACATCAATAGAGGAACAAGAAAATCTTCACTGAAAATCTTGGCATAAAAAAGGTGTGTGCAAAAATGGGCTCTTACATCAAGTCACTGCACCAGCTCACGGCATTGTCTGGGAGGGAGTTTTTAATCAGCAAACAAACTCTATTAAAACACCCTCCCTCCTCAGCTGATCTGGCCTCTAGTGACTTTCGTCTTTACCTAGATATAAAGGAAATATTGAAAAGAAAACATTTTGAGGACATTCAGGACATCCACGGTAAAACGGTGACGGTCATTCCAGAAAGAGTTCCACTGTTGTTTTGAAGGGTGGACTAGGCACTGGCCTTGCTGCAGATTCCCAAGAGGAGCACTTTGAAGGTGACTATGGGCGATGAGGCATGTAGCACTTTTCCCAGGATGAGTTAGTGAACTTAATTGTCAGGCTTTTGCATATTAACCCATTTACTATCCCCAGCAAGTTTAGGTCAGAGAAAGTGTTAGCATCATCTATATTTTTCACACGAGGGCGCAGGAGTATGGGGATCTAAAATAACTTGCTCAAGGTTGTACAACTCTAGTAAGTGATGGAGCTGAGAATTTTATCTAAGGCAGCCTGGCCCCAATCCAAGCTCTTCACTAATATACCATACTATCTGTCTAGTGAGAGATTTTTAAAGTAATATTGAAATTTTATGGAATATAATATATTAAACATGTTATACTTCTGTTATAAACATTTCCCCACATCCTAAAGAATATTAAGCAACACACTCAGGCCTCAATTCAAATGTCACCTGCTTGAAGAGGCTGTCCCTTACACTAAATCTAAAACTGGGGCAGAGTTTGCTCCCAAAGAGGATATTTAGCAAAAGCTGCAAGTCGTTTGCCAGTCGCTGGGATGCTACCTACTAGCATTTGTTGAATAGAGGCCAGAGATTTTGCTAAACATTCTACTTTGCACTTGAATCCCTCTCCCATCACCAAACCCCAAAAAGAATGTGGATTCAAACGTGAATGGTACCAAGGTTGAAAAGTCCTTTTATAAAGTAATCCCATATCCCTCACCACTCACCATGGCCACCATGTTGTCATTTCATTTCCTCACAGTGTTTTTCAATTTTGAAAATATTTTTGTATTTGTTTAATTGCTTATGTTGTGTCTGTATTTCCCACTCTTGACTCAAATACCACCTTTGAAAGCTTTGCCTGTATTAATTAATTGCCATATTCAAGAAGAGAACCCGGGACTCAGTAGGTGCTCAGAATACGGGGCATCAATGAATGCATAGCATTTCTTGCATGATAAATCATAAACTACTCAACAATTTGACATTTACTTAAATACTTTTGAAATAAAAATCATTTTCATGGATCCGTTCAAATATCTTTTTACATATGTAGTTGAATTCATAGGAATGGACCTCTTGAATTACTGGCTGAATTTCTAAAGCTCTTAATATAATGTACTAATTGCCCTCCAGAAAAGTTATGTCAATTTATATTTGCCCCAACAGCAACTGGGAGAAGTTTGTCTGCTGTTTTCTGACCAGCTAGTGGTTTTACCATTAAAATTATTTTTATCAGTTTGAAAAAAACGTTGAGTCTAATGTTCAATTTCCTACAGCTGAAAAAACAGACTTTTACTACAAGAGGTAGAAGGGATTTTTACATCCCCTCCTTTCCAGTGGAATTTTTTTACCACTAGATTCATGAATAATTCTGAAATCTCTTGCATTATGTGGGATTGGGGAGTTAAAGATAATCATTCTATATTTATAGATCAATAAGTTCTTGTTGAAAAATATTTGCTGAATGATTGATGATTTGGTTTGGTTTATTCAGCTAGTTTATTCTTGTCTTTGAGTTAAGAGGGTTTGGAAGTGACATATCAGTTGATGGACTTAGCAGACTCCCTAACGGCACTAACAGCATGGAAACCTTGAAAGGTTAGTATCCATCTATGATGTGTAAATGTTGACTAGAAATAAGGTCTATACAGAGGTCTGGAGGAGGCCTGAAGTTGAGCCTCACTGGCAGAAGGGCAAGAAGTATTAGGAGAAGAAAACCACATGCTCATCTGTAACTCCTTCTGTCCACTGTGTGTGCCTGGTGTGTCACAGAATCTATCAAAAGACCTAACTGATGATTTCAGATGTATTTTCCTAATGGTCCACCTGGTGGGAGTTTAGTCTAGTGGTCTTCAAAGAGGCGAATGTGTATTACGAGGAGGTGCAGGTCTATTCAATGGGCTCAGAGCATCTATTTTTATTTTCTAAAACCCTAATATAATAGCTACTTTTGCATATTGTATAAGGTATATTACAGGTAATATAGTAGCATGTGCCTGCATCGTGTGTGTATATGTGTGTATACACGGGGGGAGGGTGTGTGTCAAAAAATGTATACACATTTTTAAGAGATGTTATTTATGTACTACTTTTTTAAATTCAATTGAATTAGAGTAGCAATGGGCTGTATGATGTTTGCTCAAAAGATGGCATTAATGGATGAATGCTGGTGTCACCATGCAGCAGGCAGGATAGTAAAAAAAAAAAATGGTGGCAGCACAGTTGTCCTTCAAGGAGCACAAGACCATTTTGAAATGGTATTTGAAATTCAGAATGTTGTGGAAGGGCAATAACAATGGAGGTCTAAGTGTGCAACAGAATCCCCAACACCCCTAACAATTGCAGGCATTCGTCTTAAGTCTGAGAGGCATCGTACCATATGTGATGTCCACAGGGGCAGATCCGGGAGGATCTACTCAAGTTCACCGTAATCAGAAGGGCCTGGACGCTGTTGGAAACCACTCTGAGCACCTCTTACAATTGCAGAACTTAACGTGACTTGTAATCATCTTTTGTTACACCAGTATACATTGAGCATTACAATTTTAATACAGATTTTTCCTTTCTTAAAATGTGTATACTTTTTTTGGCACCCTCTATGTGTGCATATGTGTGTTTTAGGTGGGCTTGCTATTTCTTCCTTTTTTTTTTTAATGTAAAGGTTTACGATAAAAGGTTTGGAGACCACTGACCTCAGGAATAGACTGAGGTCAGCACTCTACACCCCTCTCCTCTGGAAGGAATTCGTTTTTCTTTTGCTTCCTTTGGTACCCAGGGTGTGGTTGCTGGAACGTTTACAGCCACAGCAGCTACAGTAGTGTAGTGGCCTGAGTAGACTTTTCCTCTGAGTTTCTATAGTGGTAACCGGATTAACAGACTCTATTCTGGAAGTACTTGGGTGGCATAACACCTCCCAGCAGAACTATTCCTGACAAGGATGTGCAGATGGAAATGCATATTTATGTCACTTAAAGCCTACAAGAGACACAAGGATTTGAGCTATAACAATAAATAGAAAAAAAAAATTCTTCAGCATTTTTGGTAACCCATACTCAAGTGCATTGGCTGCGCTTGGCGAAAGACCTACAGTTTGCTCTTTGTCCAAGCATAAAATATTCAGCATCCAAGCATGTTGAGGTGAACTATTCTGAATGTATTTTGGAGTGTTAAAATAAGCTACCACAAAGTTAGTTTAAAATTTCAGGTCTTAAAAATAACAGGACAATTTTATAAAGGGCCATTTCAAGAAAAAAAAAATAAAAACTCTCCCTTAAAACATAGTGTTCATTTGCTCCATTTATTAATAATGACAGGTTTAAAACATTATACCTAAAGGCCAAATAGTCATTGTAGTCAAGGTTTCCAGGTTTAAGGTGTTCCCTGCCATGCAGTCCTTAATAGAGCCTCTCCCAGCTTGCTTCTGAGATACCTCTAAAAATATAGAAAAAGAAGAATGCCCACATTCACAAGATTTGGGTTTGATAGTCCTGGGAAATGTTTACAGTAAATATCAACTCACTAGAATTGACGGAATCCAATCAGTCTCGTGCTTATCCTGGCTCTTCTGGAAATAACATGAACTACTTTATTTTCTGCATGATCCTGGTTCAGAAACTGTGTTTTGTGTCAACCAGAAAACTGGGTTTTTAAATCATGCCTTCTAAAGAAGTATTGCTTTTTTGATGTGACCCCCAAAATGCGGTAGCTCTTTGTCACCCTAAGCAAGCCAGAAAGAATTTGTTATAATAAACAGAACAACATTTTCAGAAACTGTACAAGACTCTACTGTTAGGTTGCAAGGAAGAAGTTTTTAAAGAAGAGAAATAGTCTTAAGGAGGAAAGAAAATAGGATTAAAACCCAATGTGATAGCTCCAAAGGGGGCGTGTAGGAAAGACACTGAAGAAGTCAGAACTGCGATTACAGAATTGACATCTGTGTCAGAAGCAGTAAAATACAGAACTGATGCTGCAGAAAAATATCATTAGTGATGTAAAGAGAGAGAACAAATGTGAAGCATGCTCCCATGGTTCAAAAGTGCAGGATGAAAAATTAAAGTTACAAGGGCACAATGGTGTTAGATACAGAGGTCAGAGCTTGTAGACCTCACCCAACAGATAACAGAGTTTCCTAAAGAAGCTATCAAAACAATCTCAATATAAGCTTTGCTCATGGATACTTTTGAAATATATGTTCTAAGCAGAAACAATTTTTGAGAGTGTGCCCCACTGCCTAAAATTTACTAAAAACAGACCCTGGGCCCTAAAAGGAATTTTGAATTATACAAATAGAGATCCTTCAAGCACCTATGCAAATACAACGAGATTCCGTAAGAAAGAACTGTCCCAAGGCTGGCCTTACACGTGTGTTGTTCTTGTGTGGAATTAAATGCCAGAAAATGTGGTGTAACATATTACAAATTTTGAGAGAATAAGTTCAAAGTGTGAAAGTCTGTCCTTAGTTTGTCTTTTCTGTATTATCAGAAGAAAATATACCATCTTAAAAAAAGCTTCCTTAGGCCGAGTTAGGTAGATTGCTTGAGGCCAGGATTTTGAGACCAGCCAGGCCAATAGCTAGACCTTGTCTCTACCAAAAAATAGAAAAATTAGCCAGGCATGGTGGCCTTGTAGTCTGAGCTATGCAGGAAGCTGAAGCAGGAGAATCGATGACTTGAGCCCTGGAGTTGGAGGATGCAGTGAGCTATGATGATGCTACGGTACTCTATTCAGGGCAACAGAATGTGACCCTGCTTCCCCTGCCAAAGGAAAAAAAAAAGCCTCCAAATAAAACAAAACAAGAAAATTTTCTTGAAAAAATTAAAGGCATATTTTCACTGAATGACAGAACAAAAATTTGGAACTCAAGTTTTGAGAATCTATAACAAGAGAGGAGCTGTTAATTGGTGCGAAACTGAACTGACGACAAAAGCACCGAGGTGAATTTCAACATAGAAACTCGTCCTGATTGGACTCAACATAGTCAGGAACCAGGAAGTATGTGGAGGTGTTTGGTCTCCCTTTAGGATGGGAGGAAACGTGTAAGGAAAACTTTTATTTTATTTTATTTATTTATTTATTTTTGAGACTGTCTCACTATGTCACCCAGGGCAGAGTGCTGTGGCATCATAGCTCACAGCAACCTCAAGCTCTTGAGCTTAAGTGATTTTCTTGCCTTAGCCTCCCAAGAGGGACTAGAGGTGCCTGCTACAATGCCCGGCTATTTTTTTTTGTTGCAATTGTTTTTTTTTTTTTTGGAGACAGAGCCTCAAGCTGTCACCCTGGATAGAGTGCTATGGCATCACAGCTCACAGCAACCTCCAATTCCTGGGCTTGA
Source organism: Perodicticus potto (assembly GCA_963574655.1). NCBI lineage: Eukaryota > Metazoa > Chordata > Mammalia > Primates > Lorisidae > Perodicticus > Perodicticus potto. The sequence continues at coordinate 23,094 of CAUYRH010056494.1, forward strand.
GCGAGTCTCCTGCCTCCGCCTCCCAAGTAGCCGGGACTACAGGCGCCTGCCACAATGCCTGGCCATTTTTTGGTTGCAGCCATCATTGATGTTTGGTGGCCCAGGCTGGATTTGAACCCACCAGCTCAGGTGTACATAGCTGGCGCATTAGCCCATTGAGCCACAGGCGCCGAGCCTAAGGATTACTTTTAATCATTAATTTTTATTCTCCATTATGGCAGTGACTCAGGAATTATACATGTATGTAAGACAAATTCTCTGATAAAACCTCCACCCACCAAAGTGTTTTTTAAGTCTTCTAAATGTTCTTACTGAGCATGAGTTTTCCACGTTTTCTAAATTTTCCAAGTTTTAAAATGAGCATTTCAATGCAGAAGGCTTTGATAAAAACTAAGAAAAATATTTCTTCATTGAAGAAATATTCCTTTTCAACATGACAAATTAAAAATAGGAATCTTTTAAGCGAGTGCTATGAAGTGTTAAAGGGATGATATGGATTAGAAGCCAAGACTATCAAGCAGCAGCATTCGCGGCTGGAGTGGTCAGTGTGTACTACTGATAATTTTATTCTTTAGAAAGTTTTATAAGGATTTCTTTTGTTTAATGAAAGGAATGATCAAGCCAAGCATTATGTATCTTGATTCTTTAATGATTTTTTGAACATTTTTCCAGAAGGAAGAAGGAAGATAAAAGGCATTTTGGAGATGGCGTTGTAACTTTTGAGTGTTTTGATGAGGAATCAGTCTTTGGGCCAGCTGGGATGCCAAAGCATCAGGACAGGGAAGCAACATGCCCCATAATAACACAGCTATAGAGTGTTTTCAATTCATGTGATGCTTTCCTAGCCTCTGTCTCATTTGATCTGCATTTCTCTGCTCAGTACACCCTCCCCAAAGTGCCTCCAAATTTTGTAAATACCCTTTTCGGTAGCCATTTCGTCTCCTTAAAATTACTTTCTTCAGGATTCCTATTACTGAACTAATCATCACTCAAGACTTGGCGAAAGTGATACTTTATTTGTTCAGCAAATATTTACCAACTGCTACTATGTTTGGAAACTCTTCCAGGCACTGGGAATATGGGGATGAATAAAACCCACTTCCTGCCATCTTGGAGATTTAAGCCTCTCTGAGGCCTTCCTTGACTAGCATAGGGTAATGTTCTAAATTCTGTTCTTCAGGCTGCTGGTCCTATATGCATCTAAAGCAGGCACAATAACAGCTAGTGCCAGGGAAATACATTTGGATGAACAGTTTGCAAATGTAATCGAATTATAGAATTTTAGATGTGGAATAAACCAGTGATGTCAGTTGGTTTCCCCACCCGTGCATCCATTCACTTACGTATTAGTGTCTGCTATAACAATGAAAATAATGAAAGTTAACATTCACTCCACTCCATGAGAACATGTGGCTAAGTGCTTCAAAATGGAATATTATGCAGCCTTAAAAAAGATGGAGACTTTACCTCTTACATGTTTACATGGATGGAGCTGGAACATAGTCTTCTTAGCAAAGTATCTCAAGAATGGAAGAAAAAGTATCCAATGTACTCAGCCCTACAATGAAACCAATTTATAGCTTTCATATGAAAGCTACAACCCAATTATAGCACAAGAATATGGGGAAAGGATCAAGGGAGGGGAGGGGAAGGGAGAGATTGGGTGGAGGGAGGGTAATTTGTGGAACCAAACCTATGGTGCATCTTGCAAGGGTACATGTTAAATTTACTAAGTGTAGAGTATAAATGTCTGAATACAATAACTAAGAAAATGCGGTGAAGGCTATGTTAACCAGTTAGATGAAAATGTTTCAAATGGTATATAAAACCACCACATTGTACCCCATGATTGCATTAATGTACACAGCTATGATTTAATAAAAAAAATGAATTTTCATTTAATCTTCACAGTAACCCAGTGAGGACGTTTTTATAAGTTCAGTCTTCCTAGTGAGGAAATACAAGAGAGCTATGCCCTATTGTTGTGTTGCTAAACTAGTAAAGATTTGAGTAAGAATTTTGAGTTTAGGCATTTGGAGGTTAGAGTCTTTCCTCTTAATCACTGTCCTGTATGCATGAGATGTGAAGATAAGTGAGGCATGGTTGTGCCTTCGGGGACTTTATGACCTATTTGAAGGAGACAAACATGGTAACAGATAGATTACCCACAGGCATTCCTTCTGTGCCATCTCTAACTTGATTTTTGTAAACCAATATAATTCTCCTTAATGACTAATGACTGGTCAGAATTCCCCACTGAGGCTAAGGTTCAAATGAAGAGGGAGAAAGGGCCATGAGATAGATCTTTTATGATAGGAGATAAGGCAATTGGGCTGTTGTCCTGATCCTTGGGACCCTGATTACTTCAAGCTCTCTTGTTAAGGCAGTCTTTGTATTTACAGGGTTTCACTAAATTAGATGATGAGTGTTGGTCCTTATCCCATCAGGTGGGTAGATTAATCATCTGATTCCCCCTTAAGAACCTCAATCAATTAGGTTGTCATAGACAAAGAACAAGTGAGCCTGGCTGAAATCCCAAGAGCTGAATAGTTGAGTGCTCTGGCTCAATCCCATTTTAGCAAATAACTACAATATTCACCATTACCACATGTACTCCTTATGCTTTAGTTTTCTCTGGGTGAGTTTATGTTCCAGAGCCTCCTCCTTTCTCTGAGCTTACATAGACAAACAAGGTCTCTTGGTCTGGTAACTAGCGATGAAGACTCTGAAATCCTAAGTCCTCTGCAATTCTGAAGTTCTTTAATGTTTACTACAAAGGCAAAACTGGTCGTTTTAAGTCATTGTTAAGAGCTCATTGACATTTTTATTTTCATCAAATAAGTTATACAAACTATGCATTTTAAATTAATTTAAATAATTAATATTTATGGATTTGTTTGTGTCTATATGCTTACAATTTAGTACATTGGATAGATAAGCTTTCAGCAAAGCAATTCATTACTACTGTTAAATCTGCTTTGGAATAATATTACTTGACTTGAATGCCAAATATGCTTGCAGAAGCTCAAAAGTAAGAAAACAGTAACAGAAACTCTAAGGGAATAATACAAAGGATGGAAGAGGGCCTTTTTGAGTTACTCGGAGTCCCTCACCACCTAACTAAAAAATATTTCAACCTCAAATGAAGCAGTCATACTTTGTTTGAAATTGTCCTTTAGTGATACAAAAATAGAAATATGCCAGGTAACTCCAATTCAATATTGTGGTAGACCGGAAAGAAGTTTTTTTTGTTTGTTTTTTGTCTTAAGAGAGCTCCACAAGAATTACATTCATTGTTGCCAAGGTCATTCTCAGAGGAATGCATTTATAGGTGATCAGCTTGCCTGCAGAGTTTATACATTATGTTAACCTGAGTCCATCCAGATCTTGTTCAATCATACCTAGGAGAATGGTCCTCAAACTTCATCATCCACCAGGGTCACCTGGAGTGCTTGCTCCAACATAGATTTCTGTATTATGCCCTCAAAATGTCTGATTCTCTAAGTCTGAATTAGGACCAGACTTCAAATTTCTAATAAAATTACACTAAAGAGAAAGTGGTGGATAACCTGGTGAGTGTTATGGCCAAACTTCTGCCACCTGCTTCATACAGTTGTCAGTATTCTGTATTATCCTTTTAGTTTATTGCCTGCAGGAATTTAATATGTGAAATGATACTTTCTGCCAAACTTTTACCAAAGTTTTTATTGTGCACCTATTATGAGTCATGAGGCAACTGAAATTCAGAGAGATGAAGCAACTTTTCAAGGTTACATAGTCAAGACTCAACCCAATTTGTTGGGATGTTGAAGTCCTATCTCTTGCTACCACACAGCTCTGCACAGGTTCCTTAAAATCAAGTGAGGTAAGTACAGTGCCCTGATTTAAGCACTCATGTCCAGGCCTTTGGGCTAATATGTTTGAGAAGATATTTGAGTTCCTGTTAGGAATAATTCCTTCCAGCTTTTCCTTTCTGAGCAAAAGTTATTTTCCAGATTTCCAGGAAACCAGTGCAGTGCCTCAATTCAGAAAGGTCCAAGTTCTCTACCCCTAGAAAATGAGAATTCCATTGGCAAATTATTGTCCTTTGTGCTGTCTTTGAGTCTTACAGGCTGTTTCTTCATTCCCTATTCCAAGTTCATCCCAAAACTTACCTCTGGAGAATTAATTTTCCTGATGAATAGTCCCATTTTAAGAGCATCCCCGAACAGGACCAGGTCAACTCCAAGGTTGCTTGCAATCAATCTGATTCATATGCAAGTGAATGTTAACTGCTTTGAGCTTCCTTTAATGTTTTTTTCCAGAGGTAAATATGCTTCTTTTTTTTTTTAAATAAGGGAAATATTTATTTCCAAATACCATGTGCATGGGAAGAATCCATTTATCTCAATGACGGTCAGAACCCTTTATACCCGTCTTTCAGAAGAGAGCAGGAAGATGAGGACTCTTTAGAGTTACTCTCCATTCCTCCTTTTTTGTGTTATTTGTCTAACTCCATTTTGCCAATCTGATATTTGCATCCTTCTCCCTGCCCCCCTTGCCATTTTCTCTCCTTCTTGACTATAACTTGATATGCTATCTGCTTTGGAAATACACAAGAATGCAGTATCTATAGTCTTTATATATTTCTCCATGTCATCTTACCCTGTGTTCCTTCCCATGACATTGTGAAAAGCACCAGATTAATGTAAAACCTGAACCCCCGTGTGGATCTTTGTGACTCACAAATAGAGGGGAAATAATGGAATGGGAATGAAACTGGATTAGTCAACTTTGGTAAAAAGCCAACATATATTTCTGTGTAAGTTTGCGAGTAGACTGATTTTAAGTCCCAGCTAAGATTCTCTGTGTGGACCAGACATGTTGCATTCTTCCTCAGTCCTCCAAGCTCATCAGAAAGGTGGATACATGACCCCCCAGGACGCAGCAGGGCTGATTCCTTGAGCAGCCAACGCAAACTCCACGGCTGGGCTGCTGTCCTTCATTACCTTCCACCTTCTATTCTGGAAGCCCTTTGGATGGGCTCCAGATGTTGGTTAAAAGGTGGCACTTTTTATAAAGAAAAGCACTTCATTCCCTTATTGGAGCACTTAATGAGTGTGTTCTCTGAAGATAGGAAAGCACCCCGCAGAGGGGACATTTAACACAACGCTATAATTTCCAGAGAGCTCACTAAATGTCTGACTTTACAATGGCCCCTTTCCCTTCTCAAGTGGCAGGGGCAGTAATGGGGTCAGTTTGAGAGCTTCCCTCAATACCTGGGAATCCACACTCTAAGACCAGCAGAGTCAAATACCAGGAGACAATTCACCCTCTGTTTTTTATTTGACTCATTTAGACATTCACTCAGCAAAATGCTATTTCCAGTTCTGTTCCCTAGTAAAACACTGCTGTTGAGAACATCACTGTAATGCTTGCTGCTTCCCCCCTTCCCCATCCAACAAAGGAAAGGAGATGGCTGCAGATGTATGTGAAGTGAAAACGTCATCGTACGTCTTCTTTCACTCGTGCAAAGTGTGCTAAAACAGATTCATTAGTTTTGACTCAATCCACGGTTTCTGTGAGGATTTTGGATAGGTGACATGACAATGTTGACAACGTGTGCTCAAGACAATGGAGGTTAAAACTGTTTGGAAAATATATTTCTCTAATATATCTTGGAAAAGTTACAGAATAAATATGTGGTCGATATTTTTCAATGCAAGCAAAGAATTTTCGAAGCAGGTATGTCTTTTCTTGAAATACCTTTTGTCCCACGGGGAGCTAGCCCATAAAAGGCATTTTTTTTTTTTTTGGCTTTAATAAGAGAAAGTAATTTATAATACCGATATGTCAATATGTTTTTCCATAAACTTTTCCCCAGATTTTTTTTTGAATTCTCGTCAGTGCAAGAATTATAATTATACGTCTTCCTCCCACTTTGATCGTGGTACAAGGTGCTCATTTGCAGAGCTCTGCCGTTCAAGTCGTCACTATAATAGAAATGTCACGACTCAGTTAACAATGCTTTATTATTCAGATTGCTCTTTTTTTATAGTGTTCTTTATCTCAAAAACATTGTAAATCAGATCTCTACCTCCCACTCTTTTGTTCATTTGCAAATTTGTATTATTCTAGTTTAAGAAAGCGGTGGTGTGTCAAGAGTCAGTGTATATTGTTTATGTTCTTCCTGCTTCCAAATCCTTTTCTCCCCAAAAGCGAAGATGCCAGAAGAATGCTTCATTCCACATTCTCTCTGCACATTCACAAAAAATTCTATTTCGCTTCTGGATCGAAACCAGTTGAGTATTTCTTGAACCCACAAAGATGAAACAATGGCGTGGAAATATATGTTAGTGATAAGAACAAAAGCAGTTGAGAGTTATCTTTGTTATCTTTTTAAAAAAACAATGCCATTCTCCAGTTTATGCTATATGGTGGTGCTATTATTGAAATAACTTGATTATGAGCTCCATTTAGGCAAATATTGGTACTGGAAAGCGTTCTTGCCTCCTAGGACTTAAAAATCACCTTATCATATCTTTATTTCATCACCCTTTACTGGGTGGTCTTTTGATACAATGTTTATGTGATTAAAAACAACATAGAGGGGCCAAAACATATTACCTTATTCCTCAATTGCTCTCTATTGAAGAATGTGGTAGCATTTTTCAGGATGGATTGGTTAATCAACATTCATTTTTTAAAAAACATAAAGGAGTTGATCAGAAAACACCGTGCAATACCCCAATTTGAAACAAGACAGCAATCAGTAATTCATTCAATCTTTCAGGAAACATTAGGCACTCTTTCCAAAGTTCCAAGCAATATGCCAGCAGCTGGGGCAAATATAAAGATGAGGAATACCTGGTGCTGCTTTCAGAGGTCACTCTTCAGTGGAGTGACAGGCAGTCAGACATTTTCAACAGGCTGTGATGAGCCCTGTAAGAAAGGTGCGTACTCAGCTCCGTGGGTGCAAAACCTAGGGATTTCCTTCTCTGCTTGGTGTAATGCAGAAGAGTGTCTCAGAGGAGATGAAATTTTCATTGTATCTTAAAAAATTCTTGATCAATTTCCATATGGCAGTTAAAAGCAAAAAATTCCCTGAAGATAAAGTTTGTAAAGTATGGAAATGTTAAAAAAAAATGCAAAAAATGATATTTAGTAAGAAGTAGGGGAGAGAGGAGGAAAGAAGAGAAAGTGGGGAAGTTTTTTATCTTTACCTATAGATTTAAAATTTTAGCCTATAGACAGCAGAGGAGCATTGAAACGGTGGCTCAAAGTCAAACCCCTGACTTTGGCCATTTGGATGTCATCAGAGATGACAGAGGATGGACCTCAAGGAACTATATGGATCTTCTCCCTGGAAAAATGCATTACCTGCAGACATAGTGTACAGACTCCCAACCCTTGGTCCCCCAACACGCAAACTATATCCAAGTTCCGCTTACTCCTGTTTAGAGTCTGAAATGCTGGATTTAAGTAGGAATAACCCAAGATCATATTTTTGTCTTAGACATGCCGCAGTGGAGGAGGATGATCAGCGAGGAAACAGGCTGGATTCTGGTCATTCTTATTTGTCTGTTCTCATTCAAATTAACCCGTAAACCAATTATAGCCTCCTCCTTATCCTATTTTTTTTCCTAGACAACTGTAATACCAGCTTCTCTGGTTTGTTTTTGTTTTTTTCCATTCCTCTTGTCCTTGTGCAAGAGATGAGAACATTTCAAGGAAAAGAATGTGATTAAGAGGACCAAATGCTGCAAAGAAGGCAAAGATACTCTGGGACAGAAAACAAACCCCTGACTTTGGCCATTTGGATGTCATCAGAGATCTCTGCTAAAACAATTCCAGTAGGGAGGCAAGGATAAAACAGATTAAGTGGGCTGATGGAAGGAAAACAAAAACAAAAAAAGTGGAAGTGTTGAACACTGATTACTCTTTAATAGGTCGTAATAGCTAACTATTTCTGCAGGCTTTTGATATGCCAGATAGTGTTCCGAGGCTTTTTATGTATAAGCTTCTAAAATTCTCACACTAACTCTATCATGTAAGCCCTACTACTATCCACATTTTACAGATGAGGAGGCTGAGGCACGGAAAGGTAGTATAAATTGTGAATTATATTCACAGAGAGAAAGTAGCAGAGTTGGGATTTGAACACAGAAAGTCTGATTCTAAAGAAGAGCATGAGATTTTACCCCCCATGATTCACTGTTTCTAATAAAGTACATTTAATAAATACAGTAAAGAGTAAATAACCTTCATAGTAGGCATGCTATAATGAACTATTATTACATTAGCATTGATAATACAGTAATATTATAATAACAACATAGAAAGCAATGTAAATCCTAGGCACAGGAGAATCTTAACATCAGATTGCATAGGTTACCATTATTAGCACAACATGTGTTAAATACAGTAGAATCTTTGTTGACCACTCCAGGGACCTTAAAACCGGCCAACATGTGGAGGTGGTCAATAAGGAACCAGGCCTAAGGAATCAGTGCATGTATGTACTGAAATGCATATGTGGTACATGTCTGGTCCATGAAAATTAGGTCAACTTAAGAATGTAGACCCTGTAGGGAGGCGGCCAACTATGGAGGTTCTTTACAATTCAATATTCATGACTGTATAAGACGCTTACAGTAGATTCTAGTATCCTTAATTTTTAGAAGTTTTGATAGACAGGTTAGAAGTTTGGAAAGACAAGTTGGGGCTGAATATCCTCAATATGATCTAACATATTATTAATAACACCAAAAGGCTAAAGAAAACATAGTATTATATCACTTAGGCATATTTTGTGTTCCACTGTGAATGGAAAACATTGACCATAAAATCTTTCTTTAATCAAAGTTTAATTTGAAAATTAACCTATCTTCAGGATAACTATTCTTTCCTAACTCTCAGAAGAAATTGTCTTGTAACTGATGCTGGAATGCCAAAAAAACAAACAAACAAACAAACAAAAGAAGATGCTTCACAGATAGAGATTTATAGGTAGACCTTTTTAATATGGTGCAAAGTTTTGGGAGAAATACCTCATATGGTTGTTCTAAGTTGTTTATCCTTTTTCTGCCATCTACATTACCTATATGAAAAGAAATGTTTCCAAAGTCAATAACAAGAATCTGGTGGAACATGTAAGGAACATGTAACTTCCTTATTATTTGGTTATTATCATGGTACTAAATGTTGAAAATTGTAAAAAAAACAAATAAACAAAAAATAGCAGGAGTTGTATACTATTAGGAAGGAAAATGCATATGTATAGTCATCCCATTAATTTTCTTTTCCTTTTTTTTTTTTTAGAGATAGGGTCTTACCATGTTGCCCTCGGTAGAGTGTCATAGTGTCACAGCTCACAGCAACCCCCAACTCCTGGGCTTAGGAAATTTTCTTGTCTCAGCCTCCCAAGTAGATGGGAGTACAGGTGCCCACCACAACGCCCAGCTATTTTTTGTTGTAGTTTGGCCAGGGCCAGGTTCGAACCCTCCACCCTCAGTATATGGGGCTGGCGCCCTACTCACTGAGCCACAGGCACTGCCCATCCCATTAATGTTTTTTCATGAATCATTTGGGTTTTGACTGATGACGCTCAAGTTTCACTTGTATTCTAGTTTTCTTTACCTATTAAGACATTATACCTCAAAATTCCCTAATTCTTTCAACAAATGCTCTTGGGTGCTAAGTGGCAGACACTACACTATGCGAGGAGAAACTCAAATAAAAGACGTAAGTCAGCCTTCAAATAGCTTCCGGCCCAATAACAAAGCCCAGTGATGAGACACTGCGGTTATGGGAGCATCAATGTGGAGCACCCCGCTTAGCTTCCGTAACAAACAAGGTCTTCCCAGAAGAGACAGACCAAGAGCTGGACCTTAAGGAAGAGGAGGAAGGATGCACCTTCTATTTTGTAAAAAGCTTTAAACTTTTTGTGAATTTTCTTATTTTTAATTATCAGAATCTTACACATGTGATAAGGGGAAAGGAGTCTGAGGAGGAATGTTTGGGTGGCAGGAGAATAACCCAGAGACAGCCAAGGAAGGTGAGTGTGTAAAAGAATTCAGTGGTCAACAGTGTTAGGATATATTAGGAATATTGTATGTTCAGAATGCTCCTTAGTTGCATGTATTAGTATATCAAATCCTTCAAATAAAGCTAAAGAAGATGTCTTAGATACTCTAATCTTTAAGCTCACAAAGATTTATGCTGATGACAGAAATTGGCTGAAGGCATATCTAGCAAAGCCTGTGTCCTCTTTTGGGCACTATTAAACTACCGTTTCTGACCTTTTTGCATCTAGGAGAAGTTATACAAATAGTTCTGGCCAAAAGGATATGCCTTGTTCTCATGTTTGGCCCTGGAAATACGCTACATGATTCTTCCATATTTTTTCTCTACTGATAGGCGATTAGAGAATATGGTAGAAAATTGTAAGGCAAAGCCAGAAGACATAAAAAACCTGGATCTCTGTGTTACCACGTGGTCGAGAGCAACCCAGGAATATCCATCTGCATTGAGTGTTTGTCGGGGAAAAATTAGCTTTTATTAAACCAGGCTGCTGGAATTTGGGAGCTGTCATTTGTAGGAGCTATTGTCAGTCAGTGTGGCTAATCACATGTTCATCTGGAATGTAACTTATATGTGAGCTAATTGATAAATATGTTTGGCATCTGTTATGGAATTACATTGATAAAAATATTTAATATTTATTTAGTTCCAGGATTTGTACAAAGTATATTTATTATCTAATTTTACCCAATAATCCATGCTATGTGGTGGATGCTATTACTGTCTTCCCTATTATAATAGTTAAGAAACTGGGGTTCAGGAAGTTGGAGACATTTACTTAGGATTATAGGATTAAAATTAATGAGGCCAGAATTTGAATCCATGCTGTCAGATATAAGACCTGTCCATTTAACTCTATACTGTCTCTCATTGGTAGGTACTACAATTTATGTTGGACAACTAATATTTTTTCGAGAAGATAAACAACGTTTAATAACATACAGTACAGTTCTATTCATTTTATAGACTTATCTAGGAGACCCATTTCACTCTTAACATAGCGATAGACATTCTTTTCATCAGTATATCCTTTCAAAAACTTCTATAGTTATTTGTGGGCTGGTGTCAAACCTGTATTTTTGACAGCTAGGTAGAACCTCCAGCAAATCATTGTTACCACCAGGAAAATAACAGACGAATCATACATACAAATACCTTTTTAAGCCCTAGCCAAGTGTGTGTTTGAATAATAGAAGTCCATCTAGAAATTAGCTGACAGAAGTTGTCCATTTACGGTGTATTGTTTAATATCCAGTTTCATTGAACAACAGCAACAAAATTTTAAGCTGTGATGATAGCAAGCTGTAAGCTAATAGTCCAGAATTCCAGTTTTATTGGTGGATAGCTCTTCTAAATGGTGGTTAGTTTGTGAAATAATTTATCCCATTCCTTTATTCATGAATTTTGAAGGCAAGACTGCATGATGAGACCAAAGCCAAATGTGTATTCAAATACAGTATTCTGCATAATTACAAGAGGGACTTTACCTAACAAATGCAATCGCTGTACCCTGGTTCTTTGTATCCTCAAGGAATCCCCAACAATTAAAAAAAACAAAAAACTTGCAATATACTTAGAAAGGCCTTTCCTAAACCACAATCATTTTGAAAATATGCTGATGTTTTCTTCGCTTTTCTGGTTTTGTTTTTAATATTTACTTATTTGTTCTACTCACAGTTTTATTCTTAGAAAAGGCAAAAATTGCTTCTATATTTGTCCAAATGACTAACCAGTTATCCCTGTATGCTGTAGAATAATCCACCTTTCCTCCACTGATCTGAAAAACAAACTTTCACATATACCAAATGCAATTAGAGATACTTTTTAACTGAAATCTCCATGCAATTTCACCAATCTATTTCAGTATCGGTATTAAACAACTAGAGGTTTCACAACACACCTTATTATCTGGGAAGAAGGTCTAGTTCCCCTATCCACTCCATCAATATTTTTCCCCTTGGAGTTTTCTATCTGTCCTCATATGTTTATTTTAATACATAAACTTTGGAATCATTTTGTCCTATTAGTGTTGCTAGTATTGATGTAGATTACCTTTAATTACAATTGTCTTTGTATAGGTCTCACATAAGTGCTTAGGCTTATTCCGAGCTAATAAGAAAAAAATAAGTTGACCCCTCAAGGGACAAACTGGTCAACATGTACAGGTGGTCAACATCAAGAACTAGGCCTACTGTACTGATATATACAAGTGGTGCACGTCCGATCTATAGAACTTAGGTTGACCAAGGAGGTGGTCAGTGTAGGGAGCTGGTCAACCATGGAGAGTCTACTGTATAAGGATGCTTCATCCCCTGCCTCACTGTCTGTGTTATCCTCTTGGATAAACACAGCTCTTTACTAAAAAAGCGAACTGCAATTTTAATGAAAAGAGCACAACCCATTCCCATTTTGCTTTTTCCCTCCTGTGGACGCAGCAGCCACGGGGCCTCGTGTCTTACCAACGCTGTGCAACGTATCAGACACTTTCCTACCCTTACTGACAAAACAGTCCTGTTATCCCGTAAATGTATTAAACACACAAAAGGGCATGTGAGTGTGTGTATTGTGTATGAAAAATATTACTGCCTGACAGCCTCCAATTGGCAAGTGAAAAGAGGTTTTATTGAAGGAAACAGCAATTGCAAACAGCGAGTAGTGTACAAGTAATTGTTCCTTTAACGTTGGTGGCACGCACAAGACAAGGCTCCTGCCCCTGCCTCATCCGCACCCAGAGGACCTGCTAGACAAGCAGCCAGCCGTCTCTCCCAGGGAGCGAGCTGTCAATGCAAACTTGCATTTTTTCTCTTTTTCTGAGCTAAGCTCTACCCCCAGAGCTCCCAAAGACACCTTCCTGACTGAAAGCTCTGAAAGCGCTCCCTTCTAAATTGCATCACAAGTGCTGCCCTACTCTTCAAACTGACAGAACAAAAGAGGCGAATTCCAAAAGTCTGGTCTGAGTGATCTGTTAGTGGCGCTGGATGATTACCCCTTAATGGGCCTGGAGGACGGGCAGGGGTGGTTGTGCTCTTCCCTGGTTTGTTACTGAGGAAGGTTGATTTGCTTAATCAATGAAACACACACTAACTGGGGTGGGGGTGGGGTGGGGAGAGAACAAACAGACGCATACACTCAGAAAGGGAAGAAAGGAGACAAAATCAAGTCCCTCTCCTGTCCCTCATCCCTACCAGTGAAATTATTTGGACTGGGATTCATAAAAATAAATTCTTATCTGGAATGAGAAAACATGCTTGCTGTGTGTGTGTGTGTGTGTCTTATCCCTTCCAAATGGATGCTACACTAAATAACAGCCCTGTGTTCCCAACCGCTATTTAGTATTGCAAGCCCCCAAAGCATTACTGTCTGCGTCTTCAGCCCTCTCCCCCCTAACCATTAATACATATGTTTAACTGACAAGGGTCACTTTGTTTTTCTGACATAATGAACTGGGAGATGTGCTTGCCTAGTTCTGAGGCTGACACGGTGACACTGGCAGGGTGACCTTGTCACCTCGAGGCGCCCCAACTGTATACTCAACACACTTGGAAGAATAAACATTGATCGACTCTGTGCGGATGTGTGCCATGTGAAATGTGAATGCTTTTAAACAGCTTTGGACTCACAAAGTAGCATTTATTGCTATCATTATTATAAGATAAAATCTCAGGGAGTGTCTCACCTTTACCCTTGATCTTCATGATTAGTGCACTTGTGTTGAGTGCCCACTGTGTTTACACCACAGCTCCTGTGATGGATACAGTGGTGATGGCCTTAGGATGAAGACAATGGTTTTGAAACTCCCCAAAGAGGAGGGTAAGGATTATTCACAACAAGAATGCGAATACATATTGTTTGGTGGACTACCGGTAATGAATGTTCATTCCCTTAGGGGGCCTCACTTCCTACGGGGTTGAAGATTTTCTACTCATCTTCCCAGCGTGATTCATTCCTTTGCACAGAGATAGAGAAAGAAAACAATTGCTGTTTAAAATCAAAATTAACTATAAAAGTTTGGAACCTTAAAAGGGATGGGGTTAATAGCTGAACTTTGGTTTGGCAAAAGAATTTCTCGTCAAGTTTGACTACTAAAAGTGACTTCTCCCCCAAATCATGATGTAGGAAAAGAGTCTGTAGTTAAATCATTCTATATAAGATACAAGCTGAAATTTATGGGATGGGTGGCACAGATGACTCTTGAGGGAAATAGGAGTGCAGCAAGATGGCAGGAGGTAGGCGGTGACATAGGTAGCATGGCAGATATCTAACATCTAATTTTAAATCACTTGCTGGCTGTTGCTTTGATGATAAAGCCTCCTTTATCATTGTTTTTAAAAACATTTTTAGAGCTTTAAGATATTATACGTGCAATAATTGACAAGTATAAAATGTGATGACTTTTGACACATCGCGCTCTGTGAAGCTATCACCACAATCAAGACAGGAAATACTTCTGTTCTACCTCCTAGTTGGTTTCCACGTGTCCCTTTGTAATCCATCTGTCAATCCACCTCCTTCAGTAGCAATCTCTGACTGTTGCCTCTTATTACAGATTGATCCAACTTCTACAATTTCATATAACCCAAATCCCTGGGTTCGTACTGTTTTTGTCAAGTTTTCACACAGCGCAATTATGTTGAAATTCATTCAGATTGTTGAATATGTAAACAATTGGTTTGTGGGGGATTTTTGCTGAGTTAATGGTCAGTTGCATAAATTTACTTTAATTTAGTTTATCCATTAACTTGTCGAAGGACATTCATGTTGTTTTTAGTTGTTGGCTATTACAAATAAAAGCTGTTATGAAAATGTTGTACAAGTCGTTGTGTAGACATTTCTCTTGGGGGGAACTGTAGGAATAAAATGCTGAGTCATAGGGTAGGCGTGCATCCTTCCTATTGTTTTCTCTTTTTTGACAAAGTTTAATAAATATGAGATTCACATGTTAAGTATTAAGAAGATAGAGATTGGAGTCATATCTAGTGAAATCAATGGAAGACCCAGGAATATCGGAGTGGGATGTGAACAAGTACTTGCAAGGAGTGACTTGGGATCAGGTATGGGACAATTCCATTTTTCTTACAGTTGACCTCCACAGTTGACCACCTCCCTACATGGACTACTTCCTTCACTAGACCTAATTTTCATAGACCGGACATGTACTACATGTGTGTATCAGTACAGTTGGCCTAGTTCCTTATGTTGACCACCTCTGGATATTGACCAGTATGTCACAGTCCCTTGAGTGGCCAACTTACAGACGTTCTACTGTATTTCAGAGACTTAAAAGAGAGAGCTATAACTTGAGTTGTGCATTTCTTTATTTATGAAGCTAATCTTTCACCTGGTTATTGGACAACTGCTGTCTCAGGAAATCCAATGAAGACTGGGATACAAAAGTGAACACCAAGATCCTAGTGCCCAGTAGAGTTCATAACTAACAGGACACATGGAAGGAGTGTCCACTTACAGCAGTCGACAACTTGTAAGGATCTTTTGTGATCTACCTACAGACCAGCTTTTCTATTTTCTCCCTCACTTCTTCCTGAATTTCTTTGTTTTAGGTAAGTTAATTTCTTTATTGGCTTCTAGTTTTTTAGAATTTACTCAAGTTTTTAATCACATGGAATGTTTCCTTTTCTCTTCATCTAGTCAAATCTTGCCACCAACCTATACACTTGATATTAGCCAAAAGGCTGAGAGATTGCCAGCAACTTTTAAAATCCTATTTTACACATCTTCAACCTGCAGAAACCTCAAGGTTTTCTGATTTATTTTGTCTGCAGTGCAATCTGGGTATTACAGTTTGTAACAACTACAAAGATGATTCCAATGTGCAGCTAAGGTTGAGAACCATGGTCTGAGAGTGATTTTATTGGCATAGTTTCCTATGATTGTACTTCACTGTGAAATTTCTCTGTTCCTTAACATTTTCTTCCATCCCCTATCACAGGGGAAGGGGCCCTCCTTTTAAAGGTGAAACCTGGCATTAGGGTTTTACATCCTTATCTAGTGCACCATGCATAAGATGTGTCGTTATTAATCATTCCTCTCTTTCCTAGCATTTTCAGTCTTCCTCTATGGACTTCTTCCTTTCTCTGAATGTACCACAGCCTATGAATCTTCTTTGCCCTAATTTTTCCATCATCAATTTCCTCAGGAGAGACCTTAACCTGTACTATTTCATTACTCATTCACTCTTTAATCTCTCATAATTGACTGTCATCCCCACGCAAATGAAAATGATCTTTCAAAGCTCAAGCAATAATATATGCTAGATGTTTAATAAATATTTGTTGAATGAATGGATGGCACACAAATACATGACTCATTCAAGTCACCCTATCAGTGATCTTTCATTATTTCCTATCCTCCTTGATCTATGGTCAGTCAGGCTCACGAGTCTGTCCTTATCTTCTTTAAGGTAGAATTCTGTTTTACTTCCCTTTTTCAAAGGATTCCCCATGAGCTCTTTGCTTGCCACTCTTCAGGAGGCTAATGTTGCATAATGTTTAAGGGTTCTGGGACAGACAAACTTGGCATTCAAATCATGCTCTTATACGTTCTGTAACATAGAACATATTGTCTCACCTCAATAAACCTCATTTCTTTATCCACATGAAAGGAGATAATTACAGCATGTTTTAAAGGTTTATGTGATACTTAAGTTCCATTGCAAAAACAATAAAAGCTCAGTAAATGTTAGTGAGTATTAGTGTTCCAGTAAATGTAAGCTTCCTGTGGGCCGTCACCATGCCATTTTTCCACCATTGTGATTCTGTCCTCAAAACTTACACAGTATTTGGCACAAGGTGCTTTAAAAATGTTAGTAGTGAATAAATGAGATAATGTATTATTCCCCTTCTTTTAATGGATGATCTTTTTCAAGGCCTTGACTTCAGCTCTCTTTCCTCTTTCTTTTGCTGACCTGGTTTTTTTTTTTTGTTTGTTTGTTTGTTTTTTTGTTTTTTTGTTTTTTGGAGTTTTGGGCCAGGGCTGGGTTTGAACCTGCCACCCCTGGCACATGGGGCCAGCGCCCTACTCCTTTGAGCCACAGGCACTGCCTCGCTGACCTCTTTTTTCCTTAAAGACTATCTTTAGCTGTCTTCGTGTGGATGACTCCTAAATCTAAACTGAAACTGGGTCGGCCTCTTGGGTCTCTTGCTCCAGATTTGTTGTCTTAGATTCTTCCCAACAGAAAATTCCCAAAGACATCTACTTTGCTACCTTTCTTAAACTCTCTCTCAACTCTCTGTCTCTCTCTCTCTCTTTTTCTTTTTTTTGAGACAGAGACCACCCTGTCACCCTAGGTTTGAGTGCTGGCTGTGCCATCATCATAGCTCACAGCAACCTCAAACTCCTGCATTCGAGTGATCCTTCTGCCTCAGCCTCCCTCCTAGCTGGGACTACAGATGCCTGCCATGATGGCTGGCTAGTTTTTCTAGTTTTAGTAGAAATGAGATCTTACTCTTGCTCAGGCTGGTCTTCAACTCCTGAGCTCAAGCAACCTGCCCACCTTGGCTGCCCAGAATGCTAAGATTATTGGCATAGGCCAGAGCACCTGGCCAAACTCCATTCTTAAAAAAACAACAAAAAATCTATTCTCTTCCTTTATCCTTTTTACTCATATGTATTTGCTTATTACATATATTATTTTGTATTACATATATATTTGGAAGGACCTTCAAATACTTCTACCTGCTTATTAACTCCAAGACAACCCTACTTGGAACATGCTGTTCTTCCTAACCTGCAGCTTACTGTATTAGCTACCTCCACGCTGACAACCAAAATAATAACAATAACAATTGTTTAAAAGTCTATCCTCTTTATCCTGCCCGTAACTTGACCTTTATTTTAATAGGTCACTCTCTTATATTTATAAGTAAACAATTTAAAAAATATGCCTTTATTGAGCAAGCAACATGTGGGTAAGTTACGATTGTGAAAAATAACAGTTGAAACAACACAGTTGTGTCAAAGCAAAGGGAAATTCTCCACATCACTGCTTCTTGCCCTGTTCTTACTAATCTTTATTTGATAAACTTATTTGATTCCTATTATCAGCTCAGGATGAAGCTTTTCCAGACTTCTTACATATATTCATGAACATTTATGTATTTGATTTTCCATAATGTAAACGGGACCATGCTATATTTATTAATGTGGAACTGGACTTTCCTCCTCTTGACTATATCTTGGAGATGAGTTCATTCAGGGCTGCTTCATCTTACAGAGCCACTGCGTGGTATTCCCCAGGCAGATGAGCCATAATATGGACAGGCCTTCACTGAATGTGCACACTCCCCCTTGTTAAGGTTATTTCCCATCACTTTCATATATGGAATCTTTTGACCAAGTAAAAAAGCATATTTCAAACTTTTTTGCCTTGGTCTCTTTGTGCATGCAATTCTTCTCCTATTCTTTGCAGAGAAACTTCTATTTATCCTCCAAAACCCAGCTCAAAAGTTATCTTACACATGGATTCCTCTGTACCATGTGGAAAGTCATATATTACACCTTTTCCTCATCCTCCTCAATCATTCAAAGATAGAGACCAAGGTGTTCGAACTGTCACAGAGCTGAACCTAGTGTCCTACGTATAGTAAACTCTGAATCCATTTATTGCCTAAACAGGGAAACAATTTTTAGCCTTTAGTTAGCTAACTACCTAGGTTATAAGCACATCCAAGGTAAAAATGTACTACATGCTTTGAATAATGAGCATATGTGATGCTTTGTAGGCTGGTGCAACAGCAGTCATTTGTGAAGATGGACACAGTTGGAGTTCTTTCCTTATTATGGTGTCCAAAAAGTGCCCCTCCGTCAATATAGGAAACTACCACAAGAAAGGATGAACTTACCAGGATCTCCAAGAGGATTTAGAATTGAGCTGGATAATCCTAAAAGAAGCAGGGGCAGGGGTGGGGAGGGTGGGGGTGAGGATTTAATGGTATCCATTGTTTTTGCCTACCCAGGATAATTTTCACCTTTTTTTCCAGAAGAAAGAGCTATGCATTCCAGGAGAGACTCTATCCTAACAACTTGAATGGGAATAGCTTTCCCTCTCCTGCTTCAAGCACAGACGCATGGTAGCCAAGTGTCTTCTATCTCCCTGGCACAACAGTTGGTTCTGTAATGGTTCTAAGACTCTCATGGTACCAGTCAAGGTATTCTGTGAAAATGAAATTAGTGAGACTTGTCTCCTCCCACACGAGGTATAAAGATAATGTGGGCTTGGATGGGCAGAAAACATTTTTCCCATCATGCATAAAAAGTCTGTATAAGAATAAAGCCCTGTAGGGGGGCCAAACAGCCAAGGAAAGAAAGCAAGGTAAAGAGCTTTACCTTCTTTTCAGGGACAAATTCCCACTGTTTGGGTCCCTGGATTGACTTGTTCCTGAATCTTATCTTCTCCCGGACAACCTAGAGATGTGAGTCTTCTACTAATTCCTTTTTTAAATCTAAACTGGTTGGGTTTCTATGACCTGTAATGGAAGGACACTCACAGACTTGTGTGGGAGGTTTAATTAATTTTATATATTTCTTCTGACTCTATTTTCTTCCCATCTCTTTTTAGAGGATGTATGCTGATTAAATTCTCTAAATCTAATTGTTTAATCTCTGCTTTCTAACTCCCAAAATATTCACAGAGTGGAAATGTTTAATTTTGTGAAGGTATGCCAAAAATGATCTACAAAAATGGCTTAAAATTGGAGGCAGAATCTTATGCTAAAATGAATGATAAGGAAGGAAGAAACTGTGATGTGGTTTCTGCTGACCTGGTCTTTCATCAGTTTTATTCAATTTACAAGAATGAGGAAGGGGAATGAAAATATGTATGTTGAGTACCTACTCAGTCTAACTATGTCATGAAATTTACTCATGTCGTTTACACATTATTACTGCAATTGAACAATTTTTTAAAACAAATAGTTTTCAGAGTTTCATTCTTCTCCAAGGTCATCTAAGTAATATGTAGAATAGATGCAAGATTAGAACCCCTCTGGGTCTGATTTCTCAACTCCCTCCTCCCAACATCCAGGATGCTATGCGATTAGTTGGATATTGACACTGTTCTTACTATACATTTCCAACCTTAGTCAACTGTCTTGAAGTTCATTGCTTGATCATTATTTTTGCTGGGGAAAAACTAAACCAATCATTTTCTAGAGAGAGGTATATTGCTAAGCAGGGAACAAAAGAGTTGAATTTGAAGACATGAATCCCAGTCCTACTTCTGTCCTATTTTTACTGAAGAGCTTCATGATTATGAAGCTCAACTTTTCTAGATCTTAGTTTCTTCTTAGGGCATAAAGGTAGAAGTGGATCATCTCTAAGTCTATTCCAGCATTTTGCTCCTTAGAAGTAGCATCCTATACTTCCCCTGTTAGAGATCATATTACCCTGTGTTCTGATTATTTGCTGACTATAGTGATGTCTTATCTTAACTCTGTGTTCCTCAAGTAGATCATCAATTAATATTTGTTGAATAAATAAAAGAGGCAATGTACAAAATATAACTTTTTATTTTGTTTGAATATTATTTTTTTTTGCTTTCACTTACCAAAGGAGTAATCTTTGTAATTGCAGAATATGCCCCCGATTTTGTTGGTGAGGAGTAAAAATAGGTTAATGATATCAGTGTGGATTTTTAATAGGACTTTCCTTTAATTAGAAGCTCAAGATAAACAAGGAGTTAATGCAATTTTCAAAATAAGAGATGTATTTTAAAGTGTAAAATGGTTATTTTAGATAGCCACTGTAATTCAACTTTTAAAGCTTGGTAACAGAGCCATCCTCATGAACTTTCTGTGTTAATAAAACCTTCCTTAATCGGCTTTTTCTATATTATTTCTTCCTGGGAAAGAAAAGCAGCAGTAGCTAAGCCAGAAACAAGTAGGATAACAACAACAACAACAAAAAAAGAGTCCGTGGCCAAAGCAACAGAATTAACTTTTTTAAAAAAAATCCCGTTACTTGTGTTCATGAAAGAGAAGTAAGCAACGTGGTTTTTTGTCTTTGTTTAGACATTGGACAATAAAAATCACAAGAACATATATTTTTGACATCCTATTTTTTGGTGTTCTTTGGAATTTGGACCCTAATTAAAAAATATGTGTTTCCTAGCCCTTCTTACTGTGAAAATCCTTGGCAATATAAACAGATGCACTGGTTGGCTTTTAATTCTGACACCAGACTGTCTGAAATAATAGCTCTAAGAAAGTGTGAATTCTTTCATTCCTCAAGCTTCAATTATAAGTACTTAATTTGTTTTTCTTTCTGTTGCTGACTATGGTACCAATCTGGTTTATTTTTCATCTGGCTAAAACATGGTGCACATTAGAAACCCCTCATTTTGAAAAGTTTATCCTGCATGGGAAGATAGAAACAAGCTAGATGTTTGAGTTATTTTCAGACTCCAGGTCACAACACTGTAATGTAACAATTAAGATATTAAGCGGTGTTCTGAAAATTTCAGTCATATAGGCCCATAAGATGACTGAATCAGGATTCTTGATAAGCAGTTTGAAAACACTGAATATTCCTTATAAAAGTTGATTCATCACTTATCAATGAGCCAACTTAATAGCGTGCTAACTCATCTTGACCTTCACAGTTAAAGATCTTCAATTTTGTGTCCACTATTTTTTGAGCCTCATATCCACTTTGCCGGCCCAATGTTTAGGCGGTGATGTGACTATGGCGACACTGACTTCCGTGTTTACATGGAGCACCACAAATGGCATGTGAACCAAATCCTCAAGACCTGGGAGTGGGGACATCTCGGAAATTTCTAGGATTGATCTTCATGAATATTATCATATCTCTACTTTTACAACTGCACTCTGGAGTGGTGTGTTTTTCTCTTCCGGGGCAAAACACAAATCAAAGAAGTACAAATTGTTGTTGGAACCCGTTGTTACAAATTGTTGTAAACATAATGAAGACTGTGTCACGCTTCTTCATTTGTTTGCTTTTTAAGTCTATGTCTATTGGTGTGTGTACGTTTTGATATGGTTTTGCTAGTTATTTTGGTGCCATGTGTCAATATGATAGCATGGATGATTAGGTCTAAAATGGAATGAATTATTTGGTAGAAATTGTTAGGCCCTTTATTTTTATTCTCTCACTTCAATCCTCACAACAATCCTAAAGCTATCACTATGAGAATTATCCCCATTTTAGAGATGAGGACACTGAAATTTAGCGATGCTAAGTGCCTTACCTACGATCAGAGTCAGGAAGTAGTGGAAGCAAGAACTTGAACCCGGGAAGGTCAGAGAGCACCATTGGGTGTTACCTGCTCCTAGACATTGCAGCTATTAATGTGCCTAATATTTTGCAAACATGATCCCATTTAATCCTTCCTAAAGCCATTAATGGAGGGACCATTATACCTATTTTACAGATAGAGAAACCAAAACACTGATAAAAACAATTTGCTCGAGTTCACAATTTGTAAGTAGCGGAGATGGGCTTAGAACCAAGTTCTACCTGGTTCCAATTCCTGGTTCTGCTCAAAACCTTCATTGTAAACTGCGTAATAATATTGGTTAGGGTTTGAGGGTTCATCATCTAAGTCTAAGAAATGGCACTCACACAGTTCTTCAGTGTGCAATGACCGATACATGATTTGATGCTAGGGTGACTTGAGACAATTTCCTGGTAAATGTAAGAGCCAGCCACGTGTACTGCTGTTCCTGACATATTTATAACAGTGATGAAAAAGAGTCGTGGAGGATATGCATTTCCAGTAGTAAAGCAGAGGCTGGGAAATGGACTTCTGGAATGTCTTCCTAACCTCTTTTCCACGACACATCATTTAATTCGTGTGCCTCCAATTAATCTCCCCTAAAATCAAGTTGGCAATGATAACAGTGGGAAAAACACAGTGTCACCCTCTTGATCCTTTTTACAAAAACACAACTATCATTTTGTCTATTCTTAAATGTTTTCCCCAGTGGTAGAAAACTTCTTTTTGTGGAATTAGATTTTTGAGCATATGAAATTTCAGTGGCCTGTGGGTTCCGTGACCATGCTTTGGGGCAATAGCTTGGACGAGCATGATAGCTTCTAAGTGGTTTCCTGTTTTTCTTGGCCTCCTTGCAATCCTTTCCAAAACTTCCCTCCTTAGTAATGCAAAATGAAATTCATTGTGCCCATTATATCTGTTAAATGGTTTCCATTTTAACTTGAGAAAAATGTATTGACGTTCATGTGTTTGGCATGGAAAATGTGTATATCTATCGAAGATAGCAACTTGTCTGTTGGAATTACAGTGCATTATGTATAATGCTGCTTTTAGCTGTGCATGTACATTTCCTGGAATCTTATTGTGTCAGAGCTTGGAAAGTTTACACAAGCATTGGTAATCTAATTTTTGTCTGGTGGGTGGCTGTGGAAATATGGAGTATTTGAAAAAGCAAATGTCTTGGCCATCTGTGCCAGGGAGTGGTTTGGTGGCAAGGGTGTCTAGTCAGGTGGGTAAAAAGCATCCATCAAAAATGGTTTTAAAAATATTGCTTCAGGCCTAATCTAAATATTAATTTCCCAGGAGCAGAATGATATAACAGTTATTGTGACATGGTTTTTAGCACATTTCTGGTTATTCTTTTTAGAAGTTCTAATTGTAAGGTTGAAGAATCTGTTTTATCTTTTTCCTGCCTCCTAACGCTAATCCTTCTCTAGACGATATTGTTTCCCGTGTCTTTTGTCTTCTGCAGACATGAGCCTTTGGCTTGTGAACATCTTGTTAAGGTCTGTTGAGGATTAGGGGCTGTGACACAATTTTCTTGCTGAGTCTTTTCAGTGGGGATTTTTCAGCTGGTTTGTCTTGAAGGTCTTTGAAATGTCTTCCATCAAGCAATGATTTTCATTTTTCTTTGTTCTCCTCAAAATTGGGGTTGTATTTGGCTCGACTGTTCCTGGGGTCTAGGTAATGAACTGCATTATTTAATAGGTGAGTGTGAAATGCTGTGTGCAGCAGCTGCATTGCTCTCAGTCTCTCCGAGTTGCTTAAATCCCACTCACTGCACTGCTGCTGAACTGTGATACAGTTTTCATTTTTTCGCTTTAAGTGTATTTCAGCCATCCATCTAAAGTAGGATCTCTTAACTTGGGCACTATTGTCCTTGGGAGCTGGAGAATTCTTTGTTGTCGGGAGCTGTTGTACGTTGGGGGATGGGTAACAGCATCCCTGGCCTCTCCCCACGTGAGGCTAGCAGCACCTTCTCCAAAGTCCTCCAGGTATCCCTACGGTCCCCTGGGGGGTGAAATCACTCCCCCTTGGGAGTCACTGAGCTACAGCAAGGTTGAAAGACAAGGCTGTTGTGATGTAAAGGAATTTCCATAAAAAGCACTGAACTCAGGCAAGGCAATGGCAATGCTGAGAGAGCTTTGTGTCTTGAAGGATCCGTGGAGGAACTGTATCACACATCCCTGGAGAAAATACTGTAATAATTGTCTCTAGTTTCCTAGACAGAGTAACAGAAGAGGTAAGGGTCACCTTTTAACTGCCTTGCTTCTGATCTGCTAATTATCTCCTTACCCCGTGATGCCTTTCATCTCCCTTCCACACAACTTGACTCACATAAGGAAGATTCTAATTCTTCCCAGACTACCCACCTTAACTACATTCCTACCCTAACCTCCTTGCTCTTCTGTTCCCCCCACTGTTTTCTCTGGCTCAAATGGAGACAAGGTGCGCATTTATTTCTTTAATCCATCTCACCACCTATTAGTACATGCTCTTCTGCAGACCAATTTTAACAAGACGCTTTCTAACTCTGTAATGCACTCCAGTTACGAACTAATGTTTACCATGATGAGTATTCTCGGTTCCAACTGAAAAGCTGAAATCATGCCGACCACTGAGGAGTAGACCTTTTCATGTCTAACTTTTTCTCAAAGCCTCTTTGAATGAGTTACATCTATTATATTTAATGGCAGTCTTATGGGCCTGTCAAAAGGGCATTCTCGTTGCTACTAAGATATCAATTAAAATAGCATGCAAACGAATGAAGTAATCAGATGCATTTGATGAAAATAACAAGATTATTTTTCTTCTTTTTTTTGATGCTGTGAAAGCCGTGGAGGTAGGCTAACAAATCTATTTGATCAATACATGGGATGTAAAAGGAAGAAGAGACAAGATTGACTGATGAATAAAATGAAACTGACACAAACAGGCTGACAACCAGCTGTAAGTCTCTTTAGGGCAAATGCAATTAACTTAGAATAATAGACTCAAATTTGATGGTTAGAAATGCATTTTTATTAACAATCACAGGCTGAATCATTATGCTCTTATGAATAAAATGGTACTTATATTTTGTGCACGTGTGTGCATGCATATATAAATACGCACACATATGTCTCTGTACGTATATATCCTGCCTTTCACATTCCTATGTGCTCTGCTTACAATTTGGGCGGAAAAGTTGATTTTCAGAATAATGTGCTTTAAAAAGGGAATTCATTCATAAATTGTCTCCAGAACTATAAATTCTGAATATTGTCCCAAATTACTTATATAAAAATCATACTACTTATCTGGTGCTATTAGACATAAAGCCAGTGAGACCTGGTCCCAGAACTGCTAGTCCTTTGGGGATTTGGAATTGCAATCAGGGATTTACAGATTTCATTTTGAAGAGGAGAAGTCATTACTAGAAACCTAAGCTCATTTCCTCTCCTTTAATAGCTATTTTAAATCATTCATTTAGAAAATACATTAACTATTTAGGGTACTTGCAATGCTTGTACTTCTTGGCATTAAGTCTGCATTTTTAAAAGAGTTTTTCTAAAATTATTTCAAAAGAAGATGAGAATTTGGTGGGGGGAAAGAGACCAAAGGAAATTTTGGTGAGATAAAATTACTTTGGGATAACATTTTCCTCTCTTGTTGCCTAGGGAAAACAACTTAAAACTTCAACAAAATATTAGAATAATAGCAAACTCTCTTCATGTTTTAATGCTACATACATGAAAAAAGTGCATGTCTTGGAAACTTACAAACTGGACTTCAAATATGATTAAGAAATAGTACATGGTTTGTAGCTTCTTTAAATGAATCTGTTAAAAATTTAAATTGAAAAGAGTTTTAATTCTGTACTACTTAATATTGATGCCAATCTTAGCTGGGTAATAAAAGGAAAAAAGATGACAGTCAAAAATAAGCAACTGATTTCTACAAAGAATTCAGGATATGGAGTCTTGCATAACATTTTGCAAACTGCTTTATATATATGTATATATATGTGTGTTTTTTTCAAATGCCTGAGTTATGTAATTGCTGTTCTTCAAAAGGACATCATGAAGGTTGACAATTTAAAATGTGCTCTTTCTGTCACTATCCAATTTTTTTGAATGTCTACTGATGGTGTTAAAAACAATCTCCACAGAAGAGGGCTGCCATTGCCAATTTAGGACGCTGGCTTTGTTATTAGCGTAGGCATATTAGATCATCCTCGTGCTCTTCCTGCCTGCTTTGTTCTTTTGATATAGCAGGGAACTGAAATTGACAACAGCCTACATTTATATAACAATAACTTGCATTGTTAAATATATATGTGTAGATAGACAGAGTTCTTTTATTCCCAAAGATATCAAAGTTCACTACACCCCATGAAAAAAACCGTGGATATATGCAGATGATTCTAGGGTGAACCATAGCAACTATTTAAAAGCATAAAGTATTGACAGGCTTATGGTTCTTGAAATAGTACATCATCATTTTTAATTTTTGATAATTTTATTCCCTTAGAAAATTTCTGTTTTCTTTATGAGAAGGAAAAGATAAAGGTCACACTTTGTTACTTGGGCAACGAACCAGAAGCAGTTAGGAAAGTAAGCTGGAAAGAAAGTGTCTAAGTCTACATGCTTGGAAAATGCTGCTGTGGTAGACCCCAGGCTGAGTCACTGTTCAATCTGCTGATCCATTAAAAGATCATCCAGTGAACTCCAAGTGAAAAGCCTCATCATGCCACTACGAAAAGGGTTATTGGATTTAGTAAATAAAAATATAGGATACTCAGTTACATTTGAACTTCAGTTAAAGGTCATGAGAGTTCTTAGTAATAAGAATGCCCCATGTAATACATAGGACATACTTAATTCTGAAATTGACAACAAGCTGCATTTATGTAACACTATGTGGGACACTGTTAACACTAAAAAACTGAGCATCATATATCGGAAATTTAATTTTTACTGGCAATTCTGTATTTAATCTGGCAATCCTTCCTACAAAAGCTAGGCTTCATATATTATTTTATGAAGTAGATTATAATTGAGGTAAATAAAATTTTTACAGAAAAAAATAGAACTTAATTTTTTTGTTATCCTTAAAACAACCCTACCATCTTAAATATTTGTAAATCTGTTTTCTTCCTCATAGAATAGAAACAATGATACATTTAGAATATATTTAGACATGACTCTTTTTTTAGTAATTCATTATTATAGTTGCTGGATAGAATATTCTTGATCAATGCAAGGCTCAAAACATAAGAATCAATGGGTGATCTGTTTCCTTAACTGCCATGAAAGATAGAGATTTTTTTTTTCTTTTAGTTTGTTTTTCTGAATTCCAGAGATAGTACCAAGCTCATGGTAGAAGATCAATCTGTGTTGCTTTTATTCTTGATATTTTCTCCTTTCTTCTAACATTTTATCATTTCCCTCCTTTTTCATGCATAATAATAATGCTCCCTCTATGGTTTCATTTCTGTTTGGAGATATTCTTTAGCATACACAGGTAAAATTTGAAACCTTCCTAGTAGTAAAGTGTAGGAAGCATTTCTCTTACTGTATTTGTCAGGAAACAGAAACAGGAGTTCTGGGTGGTTGAGGATAAATCTCCTGGAGATGGGAAGGATTAGAGAAGTATTTCTTTTTAAGTCCACTAGGAAAGCTGTATTATAGAAATTTAACTGTGCTCTTGAGCGCTTCATATGTATTCTTTATAATGAAATATTTATTATCTATTGTGTGAATGCATTGAGAATTTTCTAGAGGCCTTTATATATGTGGAATTTAATCTTAGGCACTGTATAGGTTACCCAAGCTTTAACTTCTGTATTAGAATCTTAATAAGTAACATTAGGCCTCTTTTAAGATTCAGAATTTTTGACTCTTTAATTGCAAAAGGTAAGTCTTTTTGTCCCCATCATCATTATCATTCCTTTTGTTTCTACTACACACATGCTATGGGCATTTGCCAACACAATAAAAAGCATGTGAAATGAAGGCAGCAAGGAGAGTGAGGTAGAGCCTAAAGAAAGATTCAAGGTTACAAACACATAAAATAGGATTATGGCCATCAAGGAAGTATAGAAACTAAAAATATTCATGAAACACAAAAATAATATCATAATTTTTTTCTAAGTTTATGTTTGCTATGGCAAAGAGACGCATATTCTTCTTTTAGATTAGATTAAACATCATATTAAAGAGTAAAGTGGAACTTGAAGTTAAGATGATCAAAATAAAAGTCTAAACAAGTCAGCTGAATCCATGTTTTTACTATTTAAAGGGTAGGGAGGAGAGTGGTAGAGGACACGGGCCTAACATTTACTGAGCACCTACTAATTCAGGTACTGTGCTAAGCAATGAGAACACTCTGACCTAAAGTTACTGACTCTCTGACTCACAGTTTAATGTGAGAGACATACACTCAAGTTAAATGATTGCAAAGCATTGTAATGAAGCCCTATAAAGACATTGTATACTGTACAGATATGATCCTGTGTAGAATGTTACCAACTTTCTACAGAGATTGTAGGAATATCTTCGTTAGAGAGATAATACTTGAGTTGAGTTCTGAAGGAGTTTATTAACTGGGGAAAAATGTCAAGAAGGCATTTTATATTGAGAGCACCATTGCTAAAGTGTAGAGTGGTAAAACAGCATTAAGAAGCAGACGGTTTGAACCAGAGTGTAGGGTTTAGGGTAGACAGAATTTCAGCATATGGGGCTTAGGAAGTAGGCATAGCTCAGAACTTGGAGGCCCTGTATATCATAGAAAGAAGAATTTAAAGCAGGAAAATACATAGTCAAATTTAGGAAGAGAATACTGGGCAACAGATTGGAAAAGACAAGATTAGACTGGAAGAGCAATGTTTGGGCAGTAATGAAGACTTAAACAAAATGTTAATTTGCAATTTGAAATGGACAAGCTATAACAGATTAAAGAGTTCATGAAATAAAGGATTCAACAGTTCAACATTTCGGGGAGTTGTGATAAACCTGGTTAGTATAAAATAAGGTGGCATTGAATAGGCTGCCATGTGTAATATGTTTGCTAATGGTAGCCTACATGAGGTGAAAGGGAATCATGACAAGGGAAATGAATCAATTTAGTTGACGGTAGATCTACTTAGCAGGAAATGGGCTAGGTAGCTTTATAAAAATTCTTCTAATTGACAATTCAACCTTCATCTTTTTTCCCCTAGGGAGATTTTTTCCATTTGGCTGAAGAAGAACCTAACACTCAGAGATGATAAACAAATTACAAGCTACCGGAGCTAGAAAACGATGAAGGGAAGGTCCTCACTCAAGTCCTTCTGACCACAAAGTCCTAATCTTTCCTCTTTCCTGAGGTCGACTTCAGATCACCATAGATGTGTGTTTGGGCAAAGTTGAACAAGGATTTAATTCTACATCAGGGCCACTTTTAGTGATCTCTCCAAGAGCATGAAGAAGTTTGAGAGCTTTGTGTTTTTACTATTTTCCAACCAGTTCGAGGGGACAAAGTTGGATTCATTCATTCATTGACTCATTTAAGATTTATGTGGTTTCTTCCTATACTTACAATCTGGAGCTACCTCAGATTCTAGTGTCTTCGAAGAGAAGGAACTTTTACTGTGCAAGTATGAACACTGATTTGGATGCAACTTAGGAGACAAATAACAGATGCTTTCATTGCTGTGACCTCCATATCACAGGAGAAAATGTTTAATTTGGATTTTTTTTCCTTACATCTTCCTCTCCTTGGTTAATCATCCTCACCTCCTCCCACCCCAAACTTTGTGCCTGTAGGTCTAAGTAAATTATTTTCTTAAGATATATCTTTGCAGGTGCCCATGCTGTAAAAATGGAAAAAAAGAAAAAAAGGTGATGTTTTTGGTCACAGGGAAGCTGCCAATTTCACAGCACTAGCACGATGAGAGTCATCCTCCATTTCTTTCCCCCTTTCCCTTTTTTTGGATGCTGATGAGACATTAGGATGGCGAGAAGCCTGTTTGCTCCTTGCTGTATTTATTTTGCTAAGATTAGAGTTGCTAAGATACGGTGGTTATTTCATATTGTAGCCACCAATGCCAGTGGTCATAAAATAAAGTGCTGAAATTCCTTTATTTGCTAACTCTAATACAAAAAATACTTGAGGGGAGCAAGGGAATTTTCTGGCAAAAAAATTAACAGTATGCCAAATGGCCTATGTTATAGCACATAATTAGATCCACTAGTCTAGCTGATGTTGAGCTATTTTGTTTCAAAATCTAGAGAGACATTCTGGCTTCAAGTTGTTTATTAGGTTATTGTTTTTAAATAAAGGGTGTGGTGCGGTTGTGCAAATTTTATGTCCCTTCTTTTATTTAGTGGCTTAAGCCAGGGAATTTCTTTTTCAATCTGATGTTAGTTATTCTCTGTTCAATGAATGTTTTGGGGGAGTTAGACTTTTTACTGTTTTCTTGCAACTTCTTGACTTGGGCCTCTTAATTCTTCTCATCTGGTGTTGCTAAAGCACTAAATCTCATTCTACTTACTAGTTCTACTTTCTTAGTGTATAATTTAGAAATTACTTGTAATTTTATTGCTGTCAGTGACATTTTTTAGGTACTCGAAAAGAAGCCACACCCTATGATTTGGGAGCTTTTATTGTTATTGACAATATTCTGTATTTTCTTCATAATGAATCATTTTTTTTAAAAAAACGCTGAATGTTTTCCAAGATTTAAATCAACTCCAGGACATTTCTTTGAGCTTGTAGGTAAATATTTTCAACTAATACTTAAAAGAAAATCCATTAAACTATTTGGGTGGAAAAATAGTCTCTGAGCAGCCAGTTTGGCAAAAGTTTGTTCAGTGAATGTGTGTAATTTCAAATTACTGTATGTTTTTATTTCACGAAAATTTCCAGCTTCCTTAGAGCACTTCAAATACTAATATCCGAAGTTTCCACTGGCAATTCCTTTGTTTGTTCTGGAAGCATCTCGCAATTTGGAACTGAAAAAATATTGTGTTCCCTTTGGATTTATAGACATAAATATATGTATTTCTTCGTCAGCACACAGTTCTTTTCGGGGGAAGCCAGGTTTAATGGGCAGATTGTCAAATAGTAAGAAGGCTTCATCAAAACTATACAGCATATTCTGCTAAATAAAACTTGATCTATTTAGAGTAAGATAAACTATTAAATAATGATATCCCAATGTGATTTGATTAAGAGTAATATTTTGTGAAATCACCATTTAAACACCTATTCAGAGAGACTCAGAGAATATGCTGTACACTGTTGAATTGTATTCATTAAGCCAACCTTGTAATACCCAGTGGAGCCTTATTCCACAACAAGCCTGTGATTAATTGTAATTCCATTAGAGAAATTGCAGAAAGGTGGTTTCTGCCCACTTCTCTGGAGACAAAGTGGCTCCTTGAGTTCTGTGGTTATCACTGTCTCAGTATTTCAAGATGCCAGTGCTTCGTAGAGTTTGAATTCTAACATCTGACTTCTTCATGCTTAATGTCCAGAAGGTAAAAAGTTTTATCACAGTCTTCAATCTTCAAGTTCCATGTTTATTGTGCATCTGTGCCATCATAAGGGTACCATCTGAACTTTATCTTAGACCAGAAGTCTAAGATTACAGATACACCAGGTTGTCGGCCTACTTGCATGATGGTGGGTGTACATTGGATTGATTGATTGTTCCAAATATTTCACTCCCTTAATTAGTATGTTGCATACACACCCTTGCTCTGGCCTCATGATGGTGGAGTTTACATTCTTATCCCTTTTTGGAGGACTCAGTGACTTGAGTTAGCCAAGGAAGAGGGTAAAATGAGGGCAGTGTACTTGCAATTTGGGATTTCTGCTTTTGTATGGAGAATGATGTGCCTTAGTAGTTATTGATCCAAGGGAAAAGAGGAACATGGAGAACAGTTCTAGACGCACCTACAGACCCTTGCTCAGATTAACCAAACTATAGCTGACTCATAGACATGCAAGCAAGAAATAAATACTTATTTTCGTTTGCCATAGAAATTTGGGATGGTTTGTTACCTAGTGGTACTATGGCAAGATCTAACTGATGGGGTGTGCCCAATTTTAGTATCTTAACCAGTGTCTTCAAAACTGCATCTGCATGGATGAGGAGGTAAAAGGAGTTATCTCCTGGGTAGTACGTCTTCTGATTCTGCACTAGCTCTGAAGCTGCATTTTGACTTCAATTCATATAGATCTGAAGAACATTAATAAATTGAGTCATGTGTATTGATTAATGCTCCAAACCTGTTAGTTGGTGAAATTGAACAAAATGGAGGAGTTTCACAAGCTCATAGTCTCAGTGGAATTGTTACCCAGTGTATTACTTAGGCTTAAAGTATATGTATTATATGTTGTGATTTTCCATTTGCATATGATGTGGAATAGCAGTAAGCGGTGTCCCAAAAACTTCTCATGGTGTCACTTCATTTACATCAATGTAAGATTTCTTTTCTTTTGATGGTTGGGTGTTGGACAGTGGGTCTCAAACCAAGGATATAAGCTACTATAGTAATAACTGTTGATGGTGTTTTGAGCTAAGTGATTCAATTAAGATGGGTTAGAGAGAATAATAGGTTAGAAACGTATCTCGGATTACAATTTTAAAAGCTAAGCAAGGCCAGGGAAACAACACAAATCAATCAAATGGGCCGGATAATGGGAGTGAGACATTCATGGTAAACTGCCTATTTGTGGAGACACTCGGCTCTGATTGGTTTTGTCACAGGCATTGTATTGCTTTTTATTTTTTAAAAACAGTTTTGAACACCAACAACATGCCAGGAACTATTCTTGGTTCTGTAGACACAACAGTGAACAAAACCATAATGAAACCAACTAAAGAAAATAAACAGTATTTTACAATGTGCTAAGTGCGAAGGAGAGAAAAAATACATTAGGAAAGTGAGATAGGACATTTTAAAAAGGGTGGTAGTGTCAGTCCTCACTGAGGAAGTATCTTCTTAGTAAAGAGCTGAGTGAAGTAGGAGAGGGAGCCACGTGGATGACAGAAGACCATGTCATTCATGGGGAAAGGCAAGTACAAAACACACAAAGGCAGGAGTGTGCATGGTGCATAAAGTCCAATGGCAAGGTCAGAGTGGAAGGGGCTGAAGGACGCAGGAGAGAGTGGACAGGGAGTTTTAGATGCCCACAGCTGCTTTAGTCGGGCCCCCTTATTTTTACACTGAAAAATGTTTCCTTCAAACCTTGAACTCTGAGCATAATAAATACCAAGCAAGACTATGCTATCACCTGTTTAGACACCTTTAAATAAACGTAAGTAAAAAAAAAAAAAATTCTGTTCCGGGAGATAAAAATATTTAAATATATTAAAAACATGCTATCACATCCATAAAGAAAACTCAGAAGATTTTGTATTATGGTCACTGGCATAATATAGCTAGTTCAGTAGAATAAAAATAAAAAAGGGATAAGATTAATTATGAATCTGTACAGCTTGATTCAAATAACAGTTATTTAGTAGGTATATTTATATTTTTAATATTCTTTTCAGAACATTAAAATTTGGGGGTAATTGTACATAACAAAACCCAGTTCCAATTACAGAAAAAAAAATTGTATGCTAACTAGTAATGATAAAACATTAGTGTCAATTGCAAGATTTAACAGCTGTAAAGTCTGTATTTGAATTTTGTTGAATTTAATGGATAAATTAAAGTCATATTTTAAGACTACTTAACGGAATCTTTTTTTAAAAAAGCTCAACCCCAAACATTCTAAAATTGCTCATTTTTATTCAATCTGTGCAATTATTCTCAATTATTATTTTGTTTTTGTACAAGTTTTACATTATTATAAACAGATGTGAGCATGAACTGAAATAACATCATCTATCTTAGATACAAAGGATAGAAAAGCAAAAATAGACATTTTTTTTGGGCTTTCCTTCCACTGAACATTAGGGAAAATTAGTTTTCACTTAGAAAGCTTTTGGAATAATAAATAAAGGTATATTTTCCCTAGTGGTGAGGTGGCAGAGGTAGTCGTGCTTAAAAAACAAAAAGTAGAAAACAATTTTCCTCTATGAAACCAGGCATTCCTGAGAGGTTTGTTACCTAAGTTTATCAACATAGTAGAAAAACAGAATGTTTTTCTCAAAATTATAAAATGAAAAGTCGACGTCCCACACAACCATTCTATCTCAATAAAGAGATTCTATCACTTCCCCATTAGTAAACAGTTCAGAGTTTCTCGTGTTTTCTTTTTTTTTGCAGTTTTTGGCTGGGGCCGGGTTTGAACCCACTACCTCCGGTATATGGGGCCGGCGCCCTACTCCTTTGAGCCACAGGCGCCCTCCTTCTTCTGTATTTTTCTCTACTTGGATTTATAGATTTTATTAAAAATGAGAGTGTATGATATACCATAATCATATTTCTTGTTTCCACCTGAACATTTAGATAGTTTCTTACAATTTTATAATAATTACTTTTGCAATGAGTAATTGCAAAGGGTGTGAGTCGGCTTGGGGGAGAGAGAGGGGCAAGTGAAAGTTGTGATCAGTTAAGGGTAAAAAGCTTGCCTAACACAAACAGTGAATAAGTGAACTTTTCCAAGCATGCTGACCCTTTGATACCAAAGATGTTATTTTGAGATATGTCTTTTTAGGAAACAAGAGCAGCACAGTGGCTTGTGCCTGTAATCCTAACACTGCAGGAGACCCAGGTAGGGGGATTGCTTGAGCTCAGGAGTTCTATCCCAGCCTGAGCTACAGTGAGACTCATTTCCACTCAAAATAGAAAAATTAGCTGGGTGTTGTGGTGGGCGCCTGCAGTCCCAGCTACTTGGTTGAACCCAGGAGTTTGAGGTTGCTGTGGGCTAGGTTCATACCACTGCATTCTAGCTTGGGCAATAGAGTGAGACAATAAATAGAGTAAAAGGGGTTTAAATGAACAGTCAATCATAGGGTCAACAGTTTGGAGTAATGACAAATTTTTTGTAGAACAAAATTTCTATTACGATTCTTTTTGTAATTGTTTTGTCCTTAAAAGGCCTAAGATGAGCCTGGAATGTTGTTGATATTTGGTTCATAACAAACAGACATGGAATAAGCATATTGATTCTGTGCCTGTAAGAAGCTTTCAACTATGACTTGTGTGCCCTCTGCACATTGGACACGGAGGGACAATGCACACAGGTTGATGGAAGCCTCCATCACTTCGGAAAATGCCTTAACTCCTTACTTAGATACAAATTGTGAATCCTGAGCATTTTAGTTTAAAAAGCCCTTCATCACAGGGAGGATCAGTAAAACTTTTATGACATGTAATATAAAATTAGGATCTGCTCTTCCCTTTCTCCACAAGAAATGAATCAATGTACAGGTTTAATGATACTACCCCAAATTTCCTTTTAGTACAAATAGCAACCTGAGAATTTAGTGTTCTAGGTGGTGGAGTAAGAACCAACAAAGTCAAATAATTTTGCCTATTAATTTCCCTGCAGTTAAGAATAATTCTTTAAAATGGATCCTTTTAATTCACATGGAAATGTTAGAACATTGATTATATTAACAAATATAAAGTGTTTGTTGCTATTAAAAATAAAGCCACTTTCTGGGAATCAGCATAACCTGTATCTTTGTTACAGTCTGAGTCATACAAAGAAATGTACTTGTTATATAAGAGACATGGTTTGGACTTTATATCAATCTCTCTACAGTGATCCATTATACAAACTAATCTCTAAGATTTCTTCAAAATGAAATGATGACTGTAAAGTGCAATTAATAAAAGTTTATAATTTCAATTCTAATTTTGGGAAGTATATGTGTATTTTACCTTTTTGAGGATCTTCAGACCCCATTGTTGAATTAGTTCTTTTAAGTGCTGTATATAGTTGCCTTACAGAAATTAGTACAATATTAGAAAACCTATCCCACTTTCTGCCCCATAAGTGAAATAAATGATGCATTACCCAGCAAAGCCTAAAGCTGTAAGGTGTGGCCCTCCCTTCCTAGCATTATGGAGAAGCAATGGACAGTGTCAAATGACTTTATTGGTCTTCTACTTCATTCTGATTGTCATTGACTCCCAAGTTAAGAGCTCTCTAAACATAATAATATTGTAGTTCAAGGTAGATGGGCCATTTCTCCTGTGTCTTCAACTAGAAGGTTAAATAAACCTCTTTAGATGGATATTTGGAACTTCTGCATACGATCTCAATTCCCTAGGAAATGAACTAGAATTTCTCTCTTTTGTGAACCCCAGTGAAAAGGCAGAGTATAGTCCAGGTAAAGGAGAGGAAGGCAAGACCCATGGTGGAGAGCCTATCCAGCCGGAATCATAATAATTCAGAGGTTTGAGGGTGAAAAGCAGTACTATATATTACAGCATAGACTATGAAAAAAAAAATCAGATATTTACACACTGTTGGAAAACAGCACAATGTTTCTAGAAAGGAGTTTGACAATATATGTCATGATTACTGGTCACGTATACTTTCTTCCCCTAGTACTCTTCTCAGTCCTGGGGGGAGGTTCTTTGGTAAACTGCTCCCGTTCCTTAAAACCTGGTACATCTGACCACTCAAGAAAGTGTAAGGAGAGACTTCTTTGGAAATTTGTTAACAGAGCTAAGAGGGAAAATTCTTTCCTCATTGGATCATGAGCTTTAAAAAATTAGGTTTAGGAATGTGAGTGGCCTTCGTTCCTCTTGGACAGAACCTGTTTGTGGCAGAAGAGAATGGGTCCAAGAGGGAAAAGAGAATCATAGACAAGCAGAGCTGTAAGAAGAAGAAGAAGAAGGGGGAGGGGGAGAGAGAGAGAAAGATAGAGGGAGAGAGAGAGAAAAGAGGGAGAAGGAAAGAGAATGGGGAAAATAATTAGGAGAAAATACTATTTGCCATGGCTTCAAAACCTATAAAATGCCAAAAGAGAGTTTTAAGAAAATATGCATAAGACCTGTATACTAAGAACTACAAAATATTGCTGAGAGAAATTAAAGACTACCCAAATGAATGGAGATATAGACTTATATTCACAGACTGGAAGATTCAGTATTCTTAAGATGACAATCCTCAGCAAGTTGCCCCATACATTCCATGCAATCCCAATCAAAATCCTGCCAGCAGGCATTTTTCAGAAATGCACTGGACCTAAATGAGCTCAAACCATTTTGAAACAGAAGAAGATAACTGGAAGGCTTTTACTATCTGACTTCAAGATTTAAAGTAAAACTATAGTAATCATGATAGTGATGGAATTGGTGTAAGGTTAGACAAATAAACCAATGGAACTCAATGAAGAGTTCAGAAATAAACCTACACAGAGATGGTCCATAGATATTTGATGCTAGAACATCTGGGTATTCACAGGAAAAAGTTAAATAAATCTCCAACTTTCATTTCTCGTCATACAAAAAAAATTAACTTGAAATGGATCATAGATGTAAAGATACAGGCAAAAGCTATCTTCTTCTAGAATAAAACATAGGAGAAAATCTTTGCAACTTTGAACCTTAAGGTAGCCAGCAATTTCTTAGATATGAGGCCAGGAGTTTGAGACCAGCTTGGGCAATTATTACCAGATTATTTTTAATTAGTTGGGTGTGGTGGAATGCACCTGTAGTCCCAGTTACTTGGGAGACAGAGGCAGGAGAATTGCTTGAGCCCAGGAGTTTGAGGTTGCAGGGAGCTAAGATGAGGTCACTGTACTCTAGACTTGGGCACAGAGTGAGACTCTGTCTCAAAAAAAGGAACATAAAAATAAAATAAAAAGGCAAACCATATATGGAAAAAATATGGATAGCATAACACTGGACAAAAACTTCCCGTGAGAATACACACAGGGATCTATAGAGAGAAATAGAGACAGAGAGATTTGCTAACATAGTTATAATATAATCTCCAAGTTCAGCTATCACTGAAGGTAAATCAATTCCCAAGCTATTCAGTAATACAAGCCAAAAGTCTCATTTTTAAGGTAATATGATCTGAATCTCTATCAATTGCAAATTTAGAGTATTGATTAGCACAATCTTTTAAAACATTCACATACTCTAATTCACAGCTCTCACACTACTAGAAATTTTATAAAAAGTAAAAAGAAGCTACATAACCATAAGCTTCATATA
The DNA here is from genome assembly GCA_963574655.1 of Perodicticus potto. Taxonomy (NCBI): domain Eukaryota; kingdom Metazoa; phylum Chordata; class Mammalia; order Primates; family Lorisidae; genus Perodicticus; species Perodicticus potto. The sequence continues at coordinate 61,509 of CAUYRH010056494.1, forward strand.
TAAGGAGGTGAACTGACACATAGTTTTAATGGTGAATACTTTAAAATCATCAAAATAGCCCACAATAGGGAAATGGAACCATAACACATTAGTTAACTGGTGAAATATAAAACTAGAAACAAGTCTACAAAAATACTGACACGATCAATTATTTTTTTCTTTAATTTTTTTTTTTTTTTTGGCATACCCAATGGTAAACACCCTATTTTTATAATTAAAATTTAACTATAAATTTGAGAAACAGGGAAAAAGAGAAAGAAGGAGCAGGAGATATAATGGAGAAAGATTCTGAAGTTAATGCTAACTAGATAAAGATATAGTTAATGTGATTCCCAAGTCAGTCTATTACTTAAAATTATTCAATGTCTTCCATTAGTGGTTTCCGTAAGTATCCTCTCTCTCTCTCTCTCCCTCTCTGTCTTATTTCTCTCCCTCCTCTCTCTCCATCTCTCTCCCTCTCTCTCTCTCTCTCTGCTTCTCTGTCTCCCAGGCTGGAGAGCAGTGGCCCTATCACAGCTCACTGTAGCCTCAACTCCAGGGCACGTGTCATCCTCCTGCCTCGGCTCAAGTTATATTCTGAATGTCTTAGGCTATAGATAATGCCCTTATCGTGTGCGGCCCTTTTCCCAGGTACAACCTCAGCTCTAGCCCTTTTCCAGAATCCATCCTGTGCTGAAAATCTAAAATAAAGAGACAAAGTTTGCAATTTCATATTATCTTTTGGAGAAAACCAACCTTTACCAGTGTAAGGACTGTAACCACCAAGCCTTAAGCTCAGGTCTGGATTGTGTAAGAAGTGTCCTTGGGTATTTCAGAAATTAGTGGCAGGCAGCAATTTCTAGATTACCCCCTCTGCCGGATATGTTTTATTTGCTCCTCAAGGTTCACTTTTTACTCGCTTTCAACCATCTCTGCACCCTGGAAGTCAGCCATGCATGGATGCCATCAGTGGGCCTCTGTCCTACTATCCCGCAGCTAAGTACCGCAAATTAGGTGGCATAAAGTAACAGCAATTTCTTGTCCTGCATTCTAGAGGCTGGAAGTCTGAAAAGAAGATGTGGGCAGAGCCAGGCCCCCTCAGAAGCCTTGTGGAAACCTTCCTTGCCTCTTCCCAACTCCTGGTGTTCTGCTGCGTCTTTGGCACCCTTGGCTTGCAGCGGCCTGCCTCCAATCTGCCTTTGCCATCATGTGGCATTTTCCCTGCGTGTCTCTGTGTCTTCATATTGCCATCCCTGTGCTAGATTGAAGGCCCACTCTACTCCCGTCTGATCTCATCTCATCTAATTGCGTCTGCAACAATGCAGTTTGCAAATGTCATATTCTGAGCTACTGTGGGTCAGGCCTTGGCCCCTTTTGTAGGGGAAATAGTTCAACTCATAACAGGCCTCTTACCTGTCATCTCCTGATAAGGGCGAGGAGTCCCTATCATGAGACGAGGGAGTGAGAGGAAAAGGAGGGGCTAGATAGGTATTTCTTTCTAAATCTTCCCTTTTGGGAGCCCTGGTAGCTGCATTCCTCTCCATGAAAGTTTGTTCTCTCCAGATTCAGCACCTAGGGTGCCTGTAACTGATCCTCCTCTTTCGCTTTCAGATGAAGGGGTGGTAGTGAACTCACTTCCCTGTTATTGCTACCTCCAAGGTATTATTATTATTATTATTATCTGAGACAGAGTCTTACTACGTCACCAACCTTGGCAGAGTGCCCTGGTGTCACAGCTCACAGCAACCTTGAACTTTTGGGCTTAAGAGATTCTCTTGCCTCGTCCTCCCAAGTAGCTGGGACTACAGGTGCCCGCCACAATGCCCGGCTATTTTGTTGTTGTTGTTGTAGTTGTCATTGTATGTGGCCGGTGCCCTAGCCACTGAGCTGCAGGCAACTAGCCGGCTCCAAGGTATTATTATCTCTGTAGTTGGATCCCCTGACATCTGCCCACAGCTTTAAAAATGGTCCCTTTGTAAAAGTCTCCTCCTATGAGAGAATGCGCCATCTTTTCCCCACTGTAATTCTGGTCAATATATCTCCAGTAGATACTAAACTGAGTCCAGAGAAGAGAAGTGTTTTTCTCAAGGTCATAATATTTGCAAAATTTGTAGACTCAGGATCTCTTGAAAATTTTCCTTTGGTTTCAAAGCAGACTTTGCAGAAATTACTCAAGTTGTAAGAATAAAAACACTTCAAAGTGTAATTAAAGTTTAATTCCATTAATTTTGGAAAAAGCACAAACATCAGATTCCGATGTCCATTAGCAGAAAATATTGTATTTCAGTTTAGTTCCCTTATGCACTGCTTGAAATTTACTCAAAGACATTAGGCGGCCCAAGCTTTGAATCATGCATAGGAGTTGATCCTGGATTCCTAAAATCAAAATCATAATGACGTCTTTTAAATTAATAGAGTTAGTACAGTACGTGTTTCCCCTTATTGCTCTGTTGGGCAGTCCCTTCTCCAGCATACTCTAAACAACTGTGCTTCAAAGGAAGTTCACGTGGACGCTTGATCTGAAACTCTCTCTGTGCCAGCTGCAGCCACTCAGCATTTCAGATGCAACTTCCCTCAATGCTTATGGTTGTGTTTTCCTTGCTTCATTCTGGACGTCCAGATTGGTAACTGACATTTCAATTTCAGTGGTAATGACTCACTTCCCTGTTACTGCTAATTCCAGGATACTATATGTGCCATCTTGTTGCTTTTCCTGACACCCCTGAATGGGCTTTCTTCATTTTCAACAATTTCTACATGCACTAGAACCACTGAATACAAGTGAAAAAACAAAAGCTGTACCAGGAAAGGACGGGGATGAATAAATGGTTATACCAGTAAGGTTACACTGAAAATAGGCCCTGGGGCTTAGAACTAAATGTAACTCTATGAATCCTAGGAGCCAAAACAAAATGGAAAATGCTGCGTTGTTAAGACTTACCATCTACTAAAATAAGTTTTGATGAGGAACATGTAATGGACAATGACTTCAATAAATGTTTTATAAAAGATGCAGAAACATTCTTTACAATGCTCTTTCTGTAGAAACAAGACCAGTTAATAGTAAATGCAGAGCTGTTTCGTGTTTGTTATGGGATTCAGCTTGAGGACCCTGGAAAACTATTTCATGTGGGCCTTATTTACTGTTAAAATGAAAGAATTGTAAAGTCATTTTCAAGGGAAGTTATAACATATACGCAGAAATGTAATGCTAGGGTCAAACCAAGTAATTATTTGAGTTGTGTAACTGGATTTGTGCATGTACCAGATTTCTACCACTTGGGGTTAGAATCTTGAATCTGTGGGGTCACAGGGTTCATCAGATTTGGAAAATAACAACAAATAAAATAGTTGTTATTTCTTCAAGTATTTTTTGCGTTTTCTCTCTTCTCCTTCCAATTACACTTATGTTAAATTGTGTGGTATTATCCCAAAGGGCATAAGGCTGGTTTTTGTTTTTTCTACTTTTTAATTATTTTTTCAGCATTTTTTTCTTTCTGCTTTGCTTCGGATAATTTCGGTTGCTGTCTCTTTAAGTTCACTAATCTTTTCTTCTGCAATATCTAATCTATTGTTATTACCATCCAGAGAAATGTTTACTTTAGATGTTATATTTTTCTAAATGTTTTCTTTCATTTATTTTTAGGTAATTAATTTCCTTATCATGTTTGTCTTTTTTTTACATCTTTGAGCATATGAAACAGATTTATAATAATTTTGACACTTTCACTGCAAATTCCATCATATTGTCATTTATGGTTCTGTTTTTAATCAATTGATTTTTCCTTCTGGTTATGGATCACATTTTTCTATATCTTTTATGTTCAGTAAATTTTTATTGTAAGTGTGCTGGGTATTATAGATTTTATGTTGTTGAGTGCTGGATTTTTTAAAAGTACATCAGACTTTGTTCTAGTGACAATTTTAAAGCTCTTTTAGAGTGGGTGGTAATATTTACTCTCGAGCTAACTTAGCCTTTCTTCTAAGATGTTGCTATTCTGAAGGTGTGACCCTCAATGCCCACATATTCACAAAGGTTTCTCCACTGTGGCTGGTAGAAATTCAAGTACTTATCAGCCCTACATGATCTCCAGTAAAATGTTCAGCTAAACAGCAGTTCTCAACCTATGGGTCGTGACTCCTTTGGAGATTGAATGACCCTTTCATAGGGGTTGCCTAATATCAGATATTTACATTACAATTCATAACGGTAGCAAAAATTGCAGTTATGAAGTAGCAACGAAAATAATACAGTTCCACAACATAAGGAACTGTATTAAAGGGTCACGGCATTAGGAGGGTTGAGAACCACTGGGCTAACAAATCTCCGGTAATTGTTTTCCCCAAATAGTGTGTCATGCTCAGCCTCATGGGATTTCACTTGACATGTGTAGATGGTATTTAGTAAAAGACTCATGGCACACATATGCAAATTTATGAAATATTTCTCTGTGTAGCTCCCTCCTCTTGGGGTCTCTGCCTTCTCTATCCTCTTTGGCCTCCTCAAATTTCAATCTTTTTTTCTTCACCTCAATATTATTGCCTAGCTCTATTTGGATCCATTGCTATACTTCAGCCCAGAAATTATCCCTCCACAAAAGGCCTGGGCAATGGTGGAGCTCATCTTGTTTGTTACCTTTCTCTCAGGGATCATAGTCCTGCAATTCCTGTTGTTCAATGTCTAAAATAGTTGTTTGATATATTGTGTCCCATTTTTTTAGCTGTTGGCATTGGAAGGATGATTCAGACCCTCCTAATCACTTAGGGCTGAAAGCAGTTAAATTTACTTTGAATTATTATTATCTTTAAAATTCTGCAACTATTTTATAACTAGCACAATTATTTAGCATTTTAGATTTTCGTAGGAAGCAGTACTTTCTAAATGATGAAAATAGAAATATTTAAAATGTAGCATAAATTTTTCATTTCTTCATTTTGTAAAATATATGGATTGCCTAAGGAGAAAACAATGGCAGTGGTAATGGCTTGAGCATCTCTTCACTTTTTTGATCCAAAAAAGGCATTGATGATGTAAGTTGTCTTCTTAGTTGAGCGTATTTTGGCAATTTTCTACCATGAAGACTATTAAAATCTTTACATGTTTAGAAATCCTCTGGGAGTGGAATTATTTTTTAGAGGCCAATTCAGACCAACCATCCAAATGAATGCTTAGGAACTGAGTATGAGTTTGCCAGTTTACAGATCCCAGGAATCAGTGTGCCTGAGTCCATGTGACCAGCATGTTCTCTCCCTGTAATCTGAAGACTCATTGATGAGCATGGAATTGGAACAAAGTGAGTTACATGGATCAAATACCTGTAGCTGCTGTCATCAGGCCACACACCCAGTCATTCATCTTATCAACCAATATTTACCGAGCATGTAAGGCATGCCATTCACTTTGCTAAACACGCTGAACAGGAAGATGCAGTCCCATGATAACAGAGTTCTTGGGCAAATATTAAACAGAGAATAATAGCAGTGCAAGGAATCTTGAAATTGTGAAAATACAGCGAGTTATGAGAACACTCGGGTGTATATACATGTGTGTATAGAACATTCTCCAGGGTCATTTAAGACTCCTTGGGAAAGTCATATTTAAATTGTATTAAAAAGAACTATCCACAAAACTAACCTAGTGAAATACTCTCCACAGTGCAATATTCTCTTGCTGATGATAGGGGAGACAAGGTAAGGAACTGGTTTTGAAGAAGATGTGAAGGAGGAGAAAGGGAATCTCTTTTGACTTTGGGATTTTATGAATCCCCAATCCACCCCAACCCTACTGCATCCACCTCCATACCTTCTGCATATACACACCAACACACATTAGCCATCTTAGACCCCTAGGGTAATGTTGGATATCAAGATGCTTCATTAATATTTTTTCAGATTGAATGACAACAGTAAACAGATAAGGAACATTTTCTTTCCACAGTGTGCTTCATACCTTACCAGATAAGTTTGCTTATTCAGAAAAGGAATGTAATACCTCTTTGACTGTCTTTTGAACCAATAGTTTATTGAGCAAAAAGTCTCTTCCATTTTTTTAGTTATTATATCCTTGTTTTCAGTGTAGTAGCTTTAAGCAGAATATTACTTTATTACAAATTCTTACAAGCAGTTCTTTTCTTTTCATTGAGAAACTTATTTTTAGCTATGCACTTTTATAAATTGATTTAATGTATTATTACTTAGATTTAACTGTGTACATCCAATGTCAAATTTTTAATTTATACTGTTGAATGCCATGTTGATTAAATTGTATCATTATTAAATATAATCATTTTAGGGCAACTGTAACTGGTTTGCTTTCCTACTTATTAGGGAGATATAGAATTTTCTTTTAAAATACACGTTTAATATTTGAAAATAATCAGTTGTAAAGCAAATTAGTGAATATCAGTCCAGATGGTACATGAATATGGCAAAAACCATAAGGTGAAGTTTGGAAGAATTGGTTCAGCACATCCATCTCTTGCCATAAGAGGCATAGCCTGGCAATGGGATTAAATCATTGGTGCTATGTTGGCTGAAGTGTCTTTGCGAATGGACAGGTTTGGATGGATACTGCCGACATTTGCCCCTCCTGGTTTTCTGTATTTAAATTCTCATTATTAACTGTAGCCTCCTCCTGAGTAATGTTGTGTTAATCAATTAAGTTGGGTCACTCCCCCAGAATGTGGGCTGAGTGGATGGGGAGGAGGGCTGGGAATGCTAAGCTTCTGTTTTAATAAATTTTCTCTGATTAATTATGCAATGATTTTATGCTTAATTCTCCCTTATAGCTTAAATAGGGAAGGGGGCTTCATTTTTACCAAGTCAACAAGAAAATCAAGAACTGATGGATACATCTTAGCCCTGAGAAAGTGTTTCTATCTTGTTGTAAAACAATGTGATCTACCCATAGAGTTTTCTGTGGGGCTTAACGTCATAGTATTGTGGACTCTACTCTCTAACACAGATTTTTAAAAAATAGTATTTGCGGCAGCTGCACAGCAGACAATTTAAAATGAAAGGCTTTCATCAGGTGAGAGCTAAGTTGTTTGCAAGAGATAAAATCTAAGTAAAAATGGAGTCTGATTAATACATCCAGAGGACTAGTTTACCTTCTGAAAAGAGGACTTGGGAATTTTAGTCATGGCTCTAATTCCCTACTTTTATTTCCTTTCCATTGATTCTCTCTTCTTTTCATATATATATATATATGCATATGTATAGTACATAAACATACATGTGGCTATATATGAATATTATATGTGTATGTATTTAAGAAATTTTTTTTTAGACCAATTTTAGGTTTACAGCAAATTGAAAGGAAGATCCTGAGTTACCCCCTATCTCCCCTTGCCCCCACACAAGCACAGCCTCCACCAGGGCATTGCTTTTGTTGCCATCCATGAACCTACACTAACACATCATAATTACCCGAAGTCCACAGCTTACAATAAGGTTCGTTCTTGATATTGTACACACTATGGTTTTAGACAAATGTATAATGACATGCTGCTTTGTTTTTTAAACCATTAAATTTTCAATATTCTCTCTCTTTTGCAGCTGATTTTTAAGAAGTGTTTCTTAAAATCTATTGATTTTGGCAACTCCTTTACAGAAGTGCGTCAATGAAGGATCCACTTTCTAGGTAATTATTTGCTTCAAAAATATTTTCCTTTCATTTACAGAAATTAAACTTAGGTCATTACTCAATATTTGGTATTAATAAATTTATATAATCTTCATCTATGAGAATTATTTTTTCTGGAGCACATGCCAGGTATGCCCACTACTAATAAATAACAGTGGGGAAAAATTAAAACATAGTGCTCTCTTTTGAATCAGAAAATTCTTCAGCTTTTTGTGCATTCCAAAGATTAAATAAAAATCTGTAGTAAATTTAAAATAAGTGTATATAAATAAATAAGAATTGATATGTAACTTATATATATAATAACTTATAAGGCTGAATTATATCAGAAGATACATGTCCCTTTTAAATTCTGTGAAATATTTATTTAGAATATTTACATTCAATAATCACATACAAAATAATAATTAACCACTCATCACACAAGCTCATAAGAAGATACTGATAAATTCCAAAAGACAGAAAATGTGCCAGCCATATCTTACTACCTTGAGATAAAACTAGAAATTAATAAAAACTTTTTAAAAATGGTTAATAGGAAGTTTAAATATTATTCTCCCAATTACTAATAGGCCAAAGAAAAAATTAAAACAAGATTATGTCAAATTTAGAAAATAAAGGCCGTGATGATACAAAATATTTGAACTCGAGGTTCAAGTCAAATAAAAACTTAGAAAAATATCTATTCTTAAGTGACTATAACTGAAATGAATGTTTAACTTGAGAAATTTGAAAAAGAAAATGATCCTAAAGTAAAGAGAAGCCAGAGAAAATGAACTGAAGAAGAAATTAAAGAATTAGACAAAAGCACATCAGAAATAAATCCACGAGTTTATTTTTCTTTCAGAGGAGGATACTAAGAACGCAGTCTTCTGAGAAAGTAAGCAATGCAAGCTGCTGAATTATGCAAATAAATTAGAAATTTGGGATTATTTTAAACTTCGGAATACGTGGCCAAGTAGATTTGACTAACAACATTGGGAAAAATGGTTGAAGTTTCAATGACCAGTTTATTTAACAGATTAGTTCTTTGAAGCTTCTAAGGTACATCTAATTTTTTTTATTTCAAAGCATGGAAAATAAATAAGAATATTTTCCAGAGTAATTGTATAAAGAACATGTAATTTTGATCCCTAGACTAATATTAAATTTAAAAAGAAGAAGAAGAAAAGATAAACACAGACCAATCACATATAAATACAGTATCTGTTTCTGGGCTAAGTTTTGTGTTTCATTCAGTTGTTGACAGTGGCAAACTCATATTGTAAGTCCCAGGCTACTTTAATTGCTGAAACTTTCTCTGGTACATATGTGGTCAAATCCAGGTTCAGGGTTGGCAGAAGGTTGGCTGAACTTTCGCAGCTTGCTGGACCTTTCTCTATGTACCTGTGAGTGAGTGACTTCCTGGGACTGATTTTTTAATACTTGAAAATTGTGTTCCTAAAATTAAATCCCTGGGGCCATATATCAAAACTGGGAAGTTATATCTCTCTAGAGAATCCTAGTTATTTATCACTGATCTAGTTCAGAGTTTGCAAACTTGAAATCATGAGGACTAGACAGGTATGTAAATGGTGAAAGGGGCCTGGAAAGAGGCAATGACAACTGGAGAGCATGCTGCATGAAATCCTGAGCTCTGCTAGTCACTTCCAGCTAACTGGTGTCATTTGGGGTGCAGATTCAGTATTGTCAGATATTTGTTTTTCTAGAGAAACCAGGAGTCTTAAATTTCTTTGAAACATTTATGATTTTTAAATGGTAATTTATTGAAATATTTAACAAACATTGCCCTGGCCTTGCAAATATTGGCTAAAGGTGACCCACAGGCCACCAATTGGCAAATTCCAGTCCAATCCATACTCTTCACCTTATAGCCAAGAAAACAGCCCCAGGTAAGTAACTGACTCATCTAAAGAGATCTCAGAGACAGTAAGGGGCAAAACTGAGCCTTTTATCTCAGCATCTCAACTCACACTCACCAAAGCTGTGTTATAATAAAAATCCTATTAAAAGGTACAAAGGAATTAGCCAAGTCTTGTGGCAGGCACCTGTAGTCCCAGCTACTTGGAAGGCTGAGGCAAGAGAATCACTCAGGCCCAAGAATTTGAGGTTGCTGTGAGCTGTGATGCCACAGCACTTTAACTGGGGTGACACAGTGAGACTCTATCTCTAAAATAAAATAAAATAAAAGGTAATTTTATTTTACACAAATGTTATAATTTTATTAAAAGTTGACATTAATAAACTATTACCTTTCTAAGCAAACTTTAGAAGAGTGACAAGGTAGCCCTGAATCACAGTGGCCAAAATTGTGACATTTCCAAACACTTTTCAAAAGGAATAATGAGACTCTCCATCATAATTCAAGTGTTACTTAACCCATTAACTTTGTCCAAGTTCATTGAAGTATAATTTACATACAATAAAATCTGCCCATTCTCAAACGGTAGGATCTCAACAAACATAAACACCACCATGATGAGAATGCAGAACAATTTAATGTCCCCAAAAAACTCCCTCAAGTTCCTTTGCAATTGCCACACCCTCACCAGCTAGTCCCAGGGAATCCCTTTGTCACTACAGATTAAATTTGCCTTTTCTAGGATTTCATACAGAATATGCTCTTTCACGCTTGGCTTCTTTTGCTCCACGCAAGGTTTTTGAGACTCAGCTATGTAGCTGAGTTCATTCATTTGTAATGCTGAGGCTTGGTCCATTGTATGAACAAAACACATTTGTCTATTCTTTCTTTTTTGATGGACATTTGGATGTTTCCTGTTTTGAGCTAATATGAATAAAGCTGCTATAAACCTCTCCATGCAGGTTTTTATGTGGACATATGTCCCCATTTCTCTTGGGTAAATACCTAGGAGTAGAATTGCTGGGTCAAATGGTAAGTGTATATTTAACTTTTTAAACTGCCTGGTGCATTTTGAATTTTGAGTTTAGATAGAATACATAGCATCGCTGGAATGTTCAAATCCTATTATCCTTCCTCTATTCCCCATGCTCTTTTTCTAGGTTCCCACTGAAAAGCTAAAATGAATATCTATTTCTTGTGCCCCTGAGTTAGAATTTTCTTTAGCAAGATCTGAGAAAAGAACGAAAATGAAAATGAGCAGAGGATATTACTAAGACAAAAAAACTAAAGAGCCAGCTAACAATAAATATACTGCAAAAACGCTCCAAAGAATCATTCATAGCCACGTGCCTTCCCACTGACATCCTACAACTTTAGGACAATTAGTATGCTCCCTTTTCACCTTGTTTCTATACTTTTCTCACACTCTTGCTTACCTTGTTGCCAAGTAAGTCCAGCCAGTGACCCAAGTTTTGTCTAAGGAGGCTATCTGTCCAGGAAAAATAAATGCGATCTAACAGGAATGCCAAATCTAAGATTTGCCCCAGTGATCAGTGAAACTTGAAAGGTATGCATGAGGTTTCATGCAGATGTGAATGTTTGTCCCCAGAGGTGGAATAACAAGTGTGCTAAGCCCAGAGAGTTCATTAAAACTTACTTGACGCAACAATTTCTCTAAAGACTACTCTAAAGAAAATATGTGTTTATATAGGACTTATCACCTCTTTTTTCTTCATAAAAATGAGATGCTAAGACCTTTAATCCAAGGGAAGTCTTAAAAGCTTCAGGATGAGATCACAGAATTGTTTCTTGCCAGTATTTTGGGATTGTTGCCATTACCCAGGAGATGGTCCAGAAAAATCCTCCCTAAAACAGTAAACTCCAGATAATACGGTAATGTCATCTAATTGGGAAAAGGTCAATCCTAGTGAAAGGTTTGAGCTATGAGAACATTTAAATAAAGAGAAATGTAGGTCTTATTTTTGATTTAAAAGAGTATTTTGGAAGTGTCACAGGAGAAAAAGGCAAGGTACCAATGAGCTTGGCACACATATGCTGCCATTCCCTGGTACTGTGCCAACAGCAGGCATTACTAATCAAACACAGTTTTTAAAGGGTAGCTTATTTAGGATTGTTCAGTAGTCAAATCTATAGCTTTATTGACACCGAAATGCATTAGCCTTTCGAAACCAAAGGTGTTGCTATAAATACAGGGTGGCCATAAAGTTTGTGTGCAGTTTAAATGCACTGGCATTATAAATTAAAGAAATAACTATCATGTGTGTGCTCACACATCCATGCTGAAGAAATCCCTTTAGAAAATAATACAGAACTGTACTTTCACATATATGTGTGTATGGGGAGGTAAGAGCGTGTGCGCGCATGAGCGCTAAGAATGAAAGAGAAAAAACTGATAGGTTTTAATAATCTCAGAGAGATCAACCAGGCAATTCAGATTGTAAAATTTTGGTGCTTTTCACTGCAGATTAATTATCACTTAGGAAAATGAAGGAGTCATCACATTTAACAAAGTAAACTTAACTCTCTTTAAATATGGAGTATGGATCTGACAGAAATGAGCACTGGTATGTAATTTTTAAATGACATTGTTCATCAATTCAGCATTATAAGATATACTTGAAAAGTATTTTTCTCCAAATAGTTAAGGTTAAACTGACTGAATAGAATTTGTGATAAGAAATGTTATAAAAACTACCAGGTACTGCCAGTGGTGCACCTTAAAGCCTAAAGGTCCTATTATTCTTCCTGTAAACTCTGCATTTGTTCCATTAAAGATCTTTACCAGTTTTGCAAAATGAGTTCTATCAAATTTGCTGCCATTTGAAACTATTTATCTGTGAGAATGAAGATCCTTAACTCTTTGTGTCCCCAAGCAAACGACAGGAATAAGTAGCCTCTTGAGGGTGATGTAAGCCTGCAGCTGTCACTTATAACTTTCAAACAAAAAATTCCCATGATCATCAAAAATGACTCCGCCTTATTCTCACTGACTTTATAATTACGCAAATGTTACAATTTTACAAAAAAGTTGGCATTAATAAACTATTACCTATTTTATGTATTGTGCTTCCAAATCATATTCACAATGATTAAGGACACAGGCTTGGGGAACTGCAATGCCTGGGTTAAGTCCTAGCCTTGCCACTGGCTGCCTCTGTGACCTTGGGCAAGTCATTTACCTAACCCCCATTCCTCAGCGTCCTCATCTGTTAATAAGGATAATAACAATAATGCCTCATAGAGTTGTTGTAAGGATTTGATAAGTTAATAATTGTGAAGTACTTAGAACAGTATGTAGCATATATTAACAATACTGTATTTTGTTGTATATAATTCACATGCTTTTGCCCAAATTTTAAGAGAAAAATAGGGATGCACATTGTGTATCAGTAACATGGCTCAGGAGTGGGGCAGCCTAGCAGGCCTCCCAGGGCTGCCACACCTTCCTGCGTAGGCCCGCCAGGCAAACAGGGTTCCAGTCTAAGAGGAGCCAGGCTCCAGGAGGAACAGGCTGGAGTGGTCTCCACCAAGCACTGTGATTGGGGAAGGCTAGTGGTAGGGCAGTCTGTGGCCATGTGGGACAAGGGCTGAGATATGAGGCCCAGCCTCCTGGAGGGGACAGGGAGCCCTGTGCAGGCCCCAGGGACAGTCTGACTACCCATAGAAGTGCCTGCCCCACTGGCCACATAAGTGGCCATCTTGACTGTGGCCCCAGGGTAGTGAGGAGGGAAGGACTCCTGGGAAAGAGGGAAGGGGCAGCCTTCAGAGTGGGCAGTTGCAGGAGGACAGTGCAATTTGTACATTTACCAGGGGAGTGCTAGCCCTCCTTAGATGTGTCTCTCCTGGCCAAGAGCTGACCAATTTCTTGAGGGGTGTTTTCCTAAAACTTTGGGCCAAAAATGTGGATGCATATTATACATGGGAGACCATTATGCACAGCAAAGTACAGTAAGTACTATATGAGGAGCTGGTCAAGAAAACTTCATTTGAAATAAGAACTTTTCTGGTTAAAAAAATTCTTAATAGATGGAGACTTTACTTCTTACATGTTTACATGGATGGAGCTGGAACATATTTTTCCTAGCAAATTATCTCAAGAATGGAAGAAAAGGTATCCAATGTACTCAGCCTCACTGTGAAACCAATTTATAGCTTTCTTATGAAAGCTATAACCCAATTATAGCTCAAGAAGAGGAAAGGAGAGGGGAGGGGGGACGATGGATGGAGGGAGAGTAATTAGTGGGAACACACCTATGGTGCATCTTACAAGGGTACATGTGAAATTTACAAGGTGTAGAATATAAATGTCTTAACACAATAACTAAGAAAATGCCATGAAGGCTATGTTAACCAGTTTGATGAAAACATTTCAAATTGTATACAAAACCAGCACATTGTACCCCATGATTGCATTAATGTACACAGCTATGATTTAATTTTAAAAAAAAAGCAAAGGATGAAAAAAAAATTCTTAAAATCCATGTCTTACTCTGTGAGTGTTTAATTAAGCAATAATTACTTGAAATCAGACTGTTCATTATTGATGCAAATCTTGGTAACTAATCAGCTTTGATTAATATTCTTAATCAAAATGAAATAAATAAAATTACCCATGATTTTATTCTCCCACAATAAACTTTTAAAATTATTTTGATGAAGAACATTTCAAACTTTCAAAAACCACATATATATATTATATACACACACACAATATTTTAAACAAAAATACAATTATACTTAATTAAGATAACATGATAATATAGGCTCTGTATGAGCATGATTTTTGTCAGTTTTATTCCTGCTCAATTCTGGTGTCAAGAATAATACTTGGTAAATGGTAGGTGTTTAATAAATACGTGTCAAAAATACTTGTTTATAATAAAGTCCTTTACTTACAATATTTGAATATATTTTAAAATCATTAAATATTATTCTTCCAATGTTATGTCATCATTTTTAATACTGCATTTTATTTCATTTTGTGAATGTCCATATTTTCTTCCTAGACACTTGCATTGCTTCTATTGTCTTGCTGTTACAAATAAATATTGCGACAAGAACCCATAGCAAAATCTTTGCATATGCCTCTGATTATTTTCTTAGGATAATTCCTAGAAGTTTCTAGCCAATGAACTCTATGGACTTTTAAGAATTATGATTCAATCAATATTTATGTAGTAAATACTTACCAAAAACCTAACCTGTGCTCTGTGCTAGACACCTACTGGTAGGAACCCTGAGAGCAAAGTGTGCGTAGTCCTGAGATCATGCTTGTAATAATCTAATGCAGAGGTTGGTAAACTATCACCCAGGGCCAATGGTAGCCTACTGTCTTTTTTTGTAAACCAAGTTTTATTGCAACATAATCACTTTTGTTGACTTATATATGGCCTGTGTTTTCATCCTGTAATGGTAAAATTGAATAGCTGTACAGAGACAAAGCCAAAAACATTCACTATCTGCCCAATTATAGAAAAGAATTTGCCAAAACTTTGGTCTAGTAAATTGTAATTTTGCCAAATTATACTCCAGAAAGTTTATGTTCTCAACTGCAATCGATGAAATGTCTTGATTTTCTTGGGATTTACTTATTGTTTTTGAGGAACTCTTTATAAATAAGTCATTTTTAGCTTGGCATGCATGGATAATTTCCAAATTTGAAATGAGCGAAATAAGAATTATTGAGATTTACTTTCAATGAGGCATGAGAAATATTGGCTGTGCCTGTGCCATGGTCTGAGCCCTAAGCTGTCATGTCAAACTTTCTTCACTTGCTTCTAAGGAATGAGAAGGCTGGAACAACTTAAAGTAGCCCATATCTTCAGCTGCTTGGAAATAAAATACAAAAAGAAAAAATTGCTAGAATTGTTGAAAGTGATAGTATATCATTTAACATGTGAAATCCATTTTGTTTATTCTGAAACTAACCAACATTACTTTAAGACTTATGTTAATGGAAATATCTGTTATTTGACTTTTTTTCCCCCAGCACTGGTCTCACACAGGCACACTAATGATTATTTGTCAAAGTCACACTGTTTGCTTACAAGGTATGAAGGCTTTTTTTAGACACTCTAATGATGGCTCTTGATTCACTTGATAATATTTAGAATAAACCATAAAAGCTGATGTCTGAAGGAACAGTCCGCTGTTATTGGCTTTTAGTGCTATTACTGCTGTCATAAGTGGAAAATTAGTCTAATGCAAGCAATACTGCTGTGTCATACTGCAAACTGCTGCTTGGTTTTATCGTTTGTTTCTTCTAATGAAAGCTCAGCCAGGTATGGGGAGGGTTCCACCATCTCCTGAGGTGTGGGCATGATGCCACCACAGTCCATGGTTCACCCAAGAAATAGGGAGGCATGTGCTTGAGGATAGGTGGGGGACTTACTTAACGTTCTAGGCATGTACTCATTCATCACATAAATGCCTGTTGAGTCCTAGTAAATGCCCAGTGCAGGAGATGCCAGGGTGAGACAGATCTGATTAATATGGAGCTCAGTCTAAACCAGAGGTTGATGTTAGAGAACCTACTGGCCCATTAGCCCCTTCAATATTTTCAATTAAATTTATGTTGAGCTACAACTTACATAGAATAAAGGTCATAACCTTAAATGTACACTTCGGTTAATTTTTACATCTATGTACACCTATGTAACCAAAACCCATTGAAATAAAAATGTTTTCAGCACCTTAGACAGCTCCTTGATGTCTCCCCCCCACCCCCAATTCAGAACCTCTGCCCCAAGAATAACTTCTTCTATCACAACAGATTACCTTTGTCTCTCCTTAGTATAAATGGGCTCATATAATGTATATTATTTTATATCTAACTTTTTCCTTCAACGTTGTGTCTGCAAGATTCATTTACCGTTTTTAGTGTACCAGTAGTTTATTTTTTAAATCAAGTTGTTGTATTATATTCTACACTACAATTTATTTATTCAGGCTATTCCCAGTAATTAGCTATCATGAATAAAGCTGATTTGAACATTCTTATACATTTGGTGGTCTTAAACATTCATTTCTGTTGGGTATAAGCCCAGATATAGAATTGGTGGGTTGTAGGATAGCAGATATTTGGCTTTAGGTAAATACCACCTAGCAGTTTTTCAGAATGATTCCAATTTGTACACCTATTAGAAGATTAATGGAATTCCAGTTAGGGATGTTGTTGCCAGCACTTGGTACTGTAGGTTGTTATGTTGTTGTAATATATTTGAATGTAATATATTTGAATATGATATGCACAGAAAATTCAAGAAAATAGGTCTGGCTTTGGAATATGTTTTTTATGTGCAGTGAAGCCTGTGTGATGAATGTATTTGGAGTCTGTGGAGGTGGTGGGGACCCAGGCTATGGAATCAGAAAGATCTAGGTTGTCACCTCTAACTCTACCAGTTAATAACCAGATGGCCTTAATAAAGTCATTTCTGTTTCCTAAGCCTTAGATTTTTCTTCTATAAAGCAGAGAAAACCACCTCAACTCAAAGGGTTTTTGTGAAGACCAATGAAGTAATAAATGTAAAGTAGAGGGCTAGTGTTGGACTTGTCTGGGTCTTGATGAGTAACTCCTTTTTTTTCTCTCCCTGGTTGTCCCTTTATACTGCTCAAACCAAATGATGAAGCTACTCTGAAAAAATCGATTTATATATATAGTTTCCAATCAGTACCTGACTTTCTCCTTTGCAAGCTTTCTCCCCTCCGTCACATCATCTCAGCTGCCCAAGTCAGGCTCCTGAATGTCATCCTGGAGTCTTGCCTCTGCCCAATCACTACATACAACAATGACTACAGTAAGTGCCATTCTGATTTTTTATTTAGCAAGTGCTATGAGCCAAATGCTTGACACATAGTGTCTTGTCAGTACTCTGCAAAGTACTTATTATTATTTGCGTTTTACTTTTTACAGAAGAGAGGAAACTAAGACTCTTAGAGATCAAACAAATCATCCTTGATTACATCCAGAGTGGGTGGTAGGACTAAGATTTGAAACCAAATCTGCTTGACTCCAATTCTCCTTTGATATGCTACAATTCTGTACCTGAAACTAATGAGAAAGTCCTCTAGACTTACATCTCCTCCACATCTCTGGGCATGTCACTTCCTCTTCTTCCCTGTAGTGTGTGCAGACTTTGTGCACCTGCCCAGGTTTCTCTGGCCATCAGGTTTCTTCTTTCCAAATGTGTCACCTCATCCTCATCTTTCCTGGCACCCTCCTTGAGCTCCCAGCATGGAAGGAATCTGCCTTGAAGGTTCAGATTTCCATGGATCTCCTGCACCACATGCTGAGTTCTATTTGCATTAAGGAGCTCCTCCCTTTGCACATTGACATGAAATGCACACTCTGGGGTGTGGAATCAGGCTTTCTGAACAGGAGTTGTCACAGGCCTGGATGCATGGTACAATCAGGCTGATAAATTCCTTACCCATTTTCCTTTCATGAGTTGCTGGGTGGGGAGACATGGCTTCTCTTTGTGTATCTTCTGGAAAATTCCCTTGGGCCACACAGCTACACCTTCCCACCCATCTGCTGTGTAATGTTGTGGTTTTCGTAAGGTGGTGGCCGGAATGGTGAGACATCACAGAAAGGCATCCTTTCTTTTCTCCCTTTCTGTGTTTGTTTAGTCGGATTGCTATAATGAGAGGACAGCCATGGTGGCTTAAAACAATAGAGATCTATTCTGTCTCAATTGGCAGGACTGCATTCCTCGTAGAGGGTCTACCGAAGAAGCCATTCCTTGTCTTCTCTAGCTTCTGGTAGTCGCTGGCCTTCCCTGACTTGTGACTGCTTTCCTCCAATCTCTGTCTCTGTGGTTCCCCCTTCTGTGTGGGTGATAAATTTCCCTCTGCCTGTCTTTAAGTGAAAGGACTCTTGTGACTCAATTTAAGGGCCATTCAGGTGATTGAGGGTAATCTCCGTGTCAGGATTCTTAATTATGTCTTCAAAGACCTTTTTTCCTTATAGGAAGTATTTACAGGTTCCAGGAATTAGGACTTGATATCTTATGGTGGCCAATATTCAACCCACTACACTCACCTTACTTCTTCACCTCTGAAATACTCAATACTATCACCCTTGCCTCATGTTCTGCTTTCTAGAAGAAGAGAGCTGGGTCATTATCTTTGCCAGTAACTTAGTTCTGACCATCACTGCTTCTTGTTTATATTCCTGATACTAAAAATTCCATGCTAAAACCCACATGTGTCAACCCTTTGGGCATGTTTCTTCAAGGCAACCCTCCATGGATTCGTGCTGATACTCAGACTCTTTGGCTTATAGGAAGCCATTCAAGGACTTCCTGATCAGATCCATTCTCTTTCAAACTCCTCAGTCTAATGTTTGAGGCCATAAGCTTCAGAGTTAAGCCACATTTGCTTGAATTTTGCTGGTGCCATTAACTAGCCAAATAATCTCGGACGGGTCACTTAGTTCCTCTGATTCTCCAACCCACACTTTCCTTAAGTTCCTTTTCATGGTAATTGAGGTGATAAAATGAGATCGCAGATATGCCAACCACAGGGTAAAAAATCAAAACTAACAAATGAATCATTCCAGTTACGTGAAATTTTACACTGCAACCTAACCTGGTATTTTATGTCTCCAGGAATTCATCCACGATGGTTCTCCCTGAAGGATCTTCACCATCATTGCTCTTTGCCGTTCCGCAACAAGTTTCTTCATGTCTTTGGAACTCAGTTCGAGAATCCCCCTCTCTGTGAAGCTTTTCTTGACTCTAGTAATTCAAAATTCTCAGACATATAAGTCACCAGGACACCTCGTTTAATGCAGAATCTTAGCTGCAGCCACAGAAATTCGAGTTCATTATATAATTGATGGGGCCATGAAATCTTCAGTTTTAAAAAGCATCTTGGATAATTCTAGTGTAGGTGGCCCTTGATGGTACTGAAACACCCGGAGCATGGTACAAAGCCAGCCCAGGCTTGGAATGGAAGCTTTCGTGGACAGACATATCACTGCCAGGTGCTGACCCACAAGGAATCCGATGTGTTCTCCTGCGTAATTCCGAAAGACTAACATCTTTTCCCTAAATTTTGCAAATCAGATCATGTTATTTACACATGCTAATGATTTTCTGCATCTCTCAAATTAAAATTTAAAGCTCTATACGGCCTGCAAGCCCTTCCGTGATAGGGATCTGAGCTCTCCGGCCTTTATCACTCAGCCTGGCTCATCCTACTTCATTAGCCCAGAACACATCAAACATTCTCCCGACACAGGGACTCTGCACTGGCTATTTTCTATGCTGGAAATACTTTCCTTCTTGACATTAACATGGTTCTTGTCCTTCCCTGCTGGTCTTGGCCTGATGATACAAATCAGAGAGGTCTTCCTTGAGTATCTTATTTCTGCCCTTTCTGCTCCAACTTCTTACCACTTACTGTCACCAGATAAACTATATATGTAAAATTCATTTATTTGTTTACTTATTGCCTCCTGTTCTTGACTCAAATACAGCTATCACAACTATTTTGTTTATTCTTTCCAGGCTATGCCTAGAACAGTACCTGGAAAAGAGAATAGTTCAGTAAATATTTTAGAATGAATGAATTTGCTAGCATTTGTTTACTAATATGAAATAGGAAAAGGTGAATAAAAGATGAGTTCTATAACCGTTGTGTGTCTAGACAGACCTGTCACCCAGGCTAACTCCAGGAACAAGACGAAACAGAGGAGGAGACTGAAGAAGCAGTTGAATACATCCCAGTCATGCCGGCTTTGAGGCTTGGGAACCGTGGTGGTATTTTCTCCACAAAAGGAGATTTGGGTTGATTAATAATCAAGCAATAGGACATATTTATCTTGGCATCTGCAGCAGCACCAGGTGGCTGGGAGTGCAGCAGTCCTGTGGCAGAAGATGTCTGTGACTTCAACTTTATTAGGAAGGAAGGCACTGGAATAGATTTGCGGGACCTTTGTAAATTTGTACAGTCCTCCAATGGATTGTTTTTTGGTTGGGGACCGTTTTCAATGTACTGTGCCTGGTGGATAGTAAATGCTCAGTAACGATGGAATGAATAGGTCCTGGAATAGCAGAAGCTGAAACTAGACGATCACTGTTCATATTGATGAATACCATCATGTTTCTCAGCTACCGTAGATTTGAGCAAAGTAAAAGAGCATTGAAAGCAAGTTTGAATCCCACATGTGGCATTCCTTAACCACTTTGAGATTAGAGGGCATCAGTCTCAGAATTAGAAATATCTGGGTTTAAGTCTCACGTTTTTCAGTCTCTCCTGATCTCTGTTGCCTCATCTGTACAATGGGCTTGCGCCTCCACCTACCTGCTGCTTGGTCAGATTAATGGGATCCATAGTTGGATAAGGATCTTAGTACCTATTATGGTAACAGTTAGGGTCTGGCTAAATAGTTTCAAGTTAGAATCTTTATTTTATACAGAATAAGACAGAATAAAGGGTATGTGATGCTTACTTCTTGAAAAAAAAAAAAGAAAGAAAGAAAAAGAAAAAGGCAAATATGGCCAAATGTTAACATCTGTTAAATCTGGATAGTGACTACATAATAGATTTTTGAAGGAGCGTGTAAAATGTCAAAAATCAATTAGTTAATATACATACTGTTAATAATCTTACAAGATTATTGACTCCACTTCACTTCTGATCCCTGATCTCTAGTCTTCCACTACTCCACTGTCAGACGGGCTTTCTATGCCTTTGGGTGACAGAGATACTGGCTACTGGCTTTTAAAAATTCTGGAATGAAGTTAGTTTTAAAATTCACTTACACTGGTTTTTATGAGTGCCACTCTTAAAACTGTTACCTTCTTTTAGTTAAAGTTCCATGAAAGCAAGGGTCATGTTATCTTTCATTTATATGTTTTATCTCACTAGAGAGATTTAATGAACATTAACTAGCAAGAAAAGTGTTAACAGTGATTTTGACAGTAGTTCGTTAAAATTACTGTACTTGTTAATTTCACATACTATATTTGTACTTGTTAATCCCTGTAATTTATTTCTGTAATCCTGCCCTATAATTTTAATACAGTGAAGTTAGCCTGATTCCAAACTGTAAACTAACAAAATTTGCATTCAACTCTTCATATGTTTCCAACAAAACTCTATTAACCTTTCTGAAAACAGAAAGCAGAAACATAAAAAAGAACAACCCCTGACTTTGAAGAATAATAAATATCAGAGTACATGGATACATGTACAGTACATGATCAGTACAGTTTAGCTGATCTATGTGTTTCTGAAATTTCATTGACAATATTGTGGGTTAAACCTACCACTGTAGTTTTTACTTATCTCTTGCTAGGGGAAGGTATATTCTTAAAGCAGTATTGCCAGAAAAAGTGTTTTGTGCATATTTTAAAGGTTAACATCTAGGGGTCTGAAGCCAGTTTGTCTGCGATGTGAAACCAGCTCCCCTGCCTACCAGGAGTGGATTTTTGAGCAGGTAACATGATCTTCAGCTCAGCTTTCTCATCTGTAGATTATAAAATAGGGAATAATAATAGCAGCTATCTCAAACAGCAGACACTTCAATGAATGTCTACATGGAAGTGCTTAGAACAGTGCTGCTTGTACACTTTTATTGTTATTATAACTGATAAATTGTGTTACTAATTCCTCTAAGCAGAACACCTAAATTCCTTCTCTGGATGGACCTAGTGTCTTGTACATAGCTACTCTTGTCTTTCTCACAATGTTCTCTGCTTTTTCTGTTCTGTGATCTCATTTATCATGACACTCTGAGATTCCCTCGAGATTCCCCGTAATAATAATACTCTTAGCTAGTGCCAGAAACATCAACATCCAGGAATGGCAAATCCTTGGCAAACATGCTCTCACTCAGCCTTCTGGTACACATGACAGACTTGCTACCTTTTCACCAGTACTTTTGGGAGTCACTGACAACAAATAGGAAATAAACCATTCAAGACAACATGTATCTGTCCCCCATATAGTAGATGCTAACTAAACTGCACATACTTTATTGCCATTTTAATACCTTTTTTCCAAGGTGTATATCTGTAGATCTCGTTTTGGGCTTCCTGGAAGAATGTTGGAGTCTAATATTTTCTGTTCTCTCGTCCTTCACTTCTTACTTAATTTTTATCCAATGGTTTTCATTGATTCTGCTTTATTTCTAAGACACATTCAGTTCGGGAGAGTATGGCGGCTCACACCTGTAATGCTAGCACCCTGGGAAGCCTAGATGGGTGGAGACCAGCCTGGGTCAAACTGAGAACCTGTCTGTACTAAAAATAGTAAAACTAGCTGGGCGTTGTGGCAGGTGCTGCCCTGTAGTCCCAGCTACTCGAGAGACTGAGGCAAGAGAATTGCTTGAGCCCAAGAGTTTGAGGTTGCTGTGAGCTAAGATGCCATAGCACTACCCAGATCAATAAAGTGAGACTCTGTAACCCCCCCCAAACATACATATATATATATATATATAAACTAAAAAAATAAGATCCATCCAATTAAGCTTTATCTATCATATACAACCTGCGATGATTTCAAAGATGAATAGACTGTTCCTTCAAGAAGGTAAACATTATTATCTGAAACATTATAGCTATTTCTTTATGATTAGCTTTGTGCATTTTGACCTCTCCTGTTAGACTGGTGTCTCAGTAACCCCTATAGTCACGTGACACAGGGCACATTAGTCCATGTCTCTGAATTCATGCTGCCTTTGATTAATTGGAGATAATACTTATTTCACAGAGTTCTTGTAAAGATAAAGTGAGATAATACACTTTGTGATTTTCTTCCATACATCAGTAAGAATTGTATTTAATGATTGTATTTAGCTGATTACATAATATGTGATGCCTGCCTATAGACTGGAGTCTCAGAGGGCTGATACTTATTGACCTTGACAGCTCCAACTTCAACCACCATGCCTAACACACAGCAAACTCAACTGCCGTTGCTCAGTATTATTAATCATGATTCTACTATTAGTAATAGTAATATTATTAATCATGATGCCACTATTAGTGATAGTAATGTAGGTGAACCAGGCAGCAATGGCAAACACAGAGCTGGAATTCACTTGTGTCTTATTCCTTTGGTTTCCTAGAAAAAGGAAAGTTCATGACCTTATGATTTATTTTTTATCTCAGACTATTTTGTGTCTGTCTTACATTGGGATACATTTTTTTCTATGAAAATTAGCCCTTTAAACTTTCTAATAATTTGACAAAAAATAATTCATTTCCAAATGTTTTCTTCTTTTATATGTACACCTATTTAAAATTATATCTTTGTACACGAATATATATATAGAAAATAATTATTTTCTTTTCATGGTTACCCAATAAAATTGTAATAAAAATAGCAACCTTTTTCAAATGTTTGCCTTTGAAGGTAAACTCACATTGATAAAAATCCTATAAAATCTCAGTTATAAGCTTAAAATATATATGATTCAAACTGATCTAACAAGATAAATTTTTGGTTGTATGTAAGTTGTTACTAAAGAAGAGAAATATACATGCAATGACATCGCTTCTCAGTCTTTTGGCTATGATCAAGTGTAGAAATATACATACAACTAATTACTGACGACTTCAAGGTTTTAACTTTTTGAAGGAAGTAAAGGCTTTCCTAGCTGGTGCTTTGCAGGACTTTGATAGCAAGGAAAGAAAATCAGTGTTAACCACGCTCCTGGATTTTTAGATTTCTAGGAGCACGCAGCTCATTTGCATTCCATCAGTTTAGGTGCCAGTGTAATTTTGGTGAAGCCTACCAACCCCTTTCAGAAATCATGCTCTTAAATAACATACGTAGTACTATAAAAAACAATTACATGCAGTAATGCAGTATCTTTTAAATTGTCACTTAGTAACATATGTGCCCCTTCATCAATACATTAAAGAATACAACCTAGAAGTCCTATAACTAAATTTGGAATGGGACTCAATGGTGTATTGTAATATCAATAGCAGTTAATACAAAATTAACATGAAAATTCCTTTTGTTTTTATTGGTGACAAAATCACAGATGTTGCTGATCCTACTATTGTGATCATTATCATGAGGTTGCCTAGATTTCTGAACAGAGGAAATTTTATTTTAGTTTGAGATTGTGAAAAACAAAACAACTGAACCTTAATTCAGTGATCCGAGGTGGTGTTGGGTTAGTTTTTGCCACCAGATGAGACTTTTATTGTGGGACCATTGCTTTGCTTCCCATTTCCTCTTTCTAGCACATCCTTCTATTACACTAGAAGTAACAGGATTTTTTAAATTACATCAAAATTCATTTAGGTAGTCTTAAGGAAAACAATAATGAGAATCTTATTATTCTCAGGGGAAAAAAAGGACCTTTTTCTGAGGCCGGTTATATTTATTAATTGGTAAAATTTCTGTACCTCTATGTTATTATTTTAATTTTGTGTTGTATATTGAGGCAGAAAGACACTCTTGGAGCTAGAAAAAAAAGAGCAAGTTATCGGATACAAGAGGGAGCATATAAATATAAGTCCAAGCTATCACTCAGGAATACGAACGCAGGATCTAGGATGTACCTGGGGCAACAGTCGAATGAATTTTTAATATGTGACAATATTTATTAAGGATACAGCTTGGTTTGAAAAAGACATTGCCGTGTTTTAAGTTTTATCATCTTACTTTCTTTTTCTCAGTACTAAATAAATGTCAGTTCAAAATAATACTGCTCAAGAATTTAAAATTAAGTTTCTAGAAATTAATTTTTCTCTATAATGAAAAACATAGTGTTTAAAATGAAAATTACATTGATGTGGCTAATACTATTCTTTATAAAATATTCTCTATTTTTGCAAATGAAACTTGTCCACCATAGCTCATCAATAGCCCTTGCAGTAGAACATGTAAGGATATTTAGACTCAATTCAATTTCAATTTAACAAATATATATAAGCACTTACTGTCTCTAGACACTGCCCTAGGTATGTAGGGAAATATAGAAAGGACTAAGAAATCACACATTCCCTGATGGTTTCAGAAAGTCAGGAAAAGGGAGAGAAAGACACCCCCCCCCCCAAAAAGACTTTAAGAAAAAAGGTATGATAATAATAGTAGTTATTATTGGGTACTAAGCGCTCGTCATTCATTATTGCTCTTTCTGCAAGGTAGCTGGGTCACTTAGGATGCTTTCAGCTGTAAATAACAGAAAATTCCAACTCAAACTAGCTTGAAACATAAGGCAATTTATTACTCACATATCAATTTTAGAGGTAGGGTGGCTTGAGGATTGATTAAATCAATGGCTCAGCAACACTTTTAAGAGCCCAGTTTTTTTATCTTTACTTTTTCTGTGTCATTTTAGGTTAGATACGTGGCTTTTTGCTCAGTGTTGCTTCCCTTAGGATTATAAGATGGTTTCCCAACTTCAAGATCACACAGCAACTTCAAGCATCACACAGCAATTTGACAGTACCCAAAAGAGGAGACTATTTTTTCTTGTGAGCTACCTTAGAAGCCACCCCCTCCATCCCCAGACAAAGCAAAATAAAACAACCAAACAACCAACCTCTCCTCTCAACAAGATAAAACAAAGTAAAACCCTTTACTTGAATCCCTTGGCAGATGAGCCTTCATGTTTCTTTATCCAGAATTATTTCACAAATTGTTGCCTGAAAGGATCCCTGGCAAGGGTAATGGGATCACTGTAATTGGGTTGGAACAATCAGAATTGGTCCACTTGCTGAGATGAATGATGAGGCCAGCCTCCCTGAAAATGCACGACTGCACCAACATGGGTAGATTCCTGAACAAAATTGGGAGTCCTTAAGAAAAATAAGAGAATTAGGAAGGCAATCCAACTGGGCCTCCTGAAGAAGCCATTATTATTTTTGAATTATAGTTTTGGAAACTGAGTTTCAGTAATGTTAAGTGATTTTACCATGATCAATATCTAACAAGTAACAGATCCAGATATCAAATATGGTAGTAGTCTGGGAGTCCCAAGGACTCCTCCTTTCTAACTGTATCATTCCCAATGGTACTATAATGGAAAGATTTTAGTGTTGTATATTGATATTTTCTGATTCACGTTGAACGTCTGAAGCAAAGATGTTGCATTTTGGTATCAATGTAGAACTTTATTTATATAAAACCAAATATGGTTTGATATAAATGTGCTCCCTACTTTATCTCCTCCATGCTTGTCTTACTTTCTTATTACATTCCTTAATCTTCATGGCAACAACAAAGCTAAAACTATATGTCAAAATAGAACCACCCCCCCCCCTTGTAAAACTTCCTGCTTACTTGTATGGCATCTATGACTGGGTCTACAACTTGTTAGAGACATCAACAGAATTCTGAATTTGTTTTATAACTCATATTTTATTCAAAGAAGCAGCAGCTTTTTTACTGGTGGAAAAGGGGACAGTCATTGTCTTCACTTTGTAACAAGGCACAGTCTTCCACCCCTATTACTAAATGCAGACTTCCTTTTCCTATCAGCTCCCAAATAAGTTGTAATCTGAAACCTGAGATTTCATTTAAACTCTGTATTTTGTTCTCTCTCCAAATCAGCTTATTGTTTTTTGGTCTGAGTAACAGACCAAAACAAAGTCTAAACATAATGCTTTCTTATTATTAACTGTTGCTTCCAGAGCCTACCAGGGAATATGATGGATTAGCTGGAAGTAACCAAAGTTCAAGAAACACAGCCCCAGTTTCTAGAACCCATAATCTCTAACACCTTGATGTTGCTTAATATACTTTTGCAAATAAAATAACTCAAAAGGCCAGGCATAGTGACTCATGCCTGTAATCCTAGCATTGTGGGAGGCCGAGACAGGAGGATCACCTGAGCTCAGGAGTTTGAGACCAGCCTGAGCAAGGGCAAGATAGAAATCTATTTCTCTCTGCAACTTGCTTACTTTAAAAAAGAAAACAAAGAAAGTTTATATTTAAGCAAAATACTTCGCTTGTCAAATTAAGATTAGACAACTTAAATAAGTGTACAAATTATTTTGCCTAGCTCCAGGTAACTAGTTGTTATAAAACAAGTTCTTCCATAAACAAAGTGAAATAATCCAAGAGTTTACCAGTTAAATAAACAAGCTAAGGAAAGTTGGACTATATAGGGGTTGTACAATGCTTACGCAAGACCACAAAAAAGACTCCACATCTTAATGAAAATTAAGAGTTTATATATTTCAGCCAAAAGAAGGCTGTAATTTGACTACTTCTGTACTTCTCTCAAATTGTTTATTTAGTTCTTTTTTTTTATTACTAATGACATATTCATGTAATCTCCATAGTTTCAATTGGTTAAACAGAAACATAGATGCTTATTATGGCATCTGTCTGGGTGCCCTGTGGAGCAATTTGTATATTTGTCCAAACAGAATTTTTTAAACTGCATTTAATTCTTTCTTCAAGGGTGGAAAAATATTTGATTTAGATTCCTTACATAAAATGAGGAGTTTAAAATATTTTCTCTTTAATGCATTTCATTATTGTTTTTTCCTTTTGTGGGTTATGTGTTAAGAAATCAGATAATTTGTAAAGTATTATTTGATTAACCAAAAAAAAAAAGCTTTCACTAAAAAGTTTTTTTATCACAAACTCACTGGCTTTTCATGACCAAAATATAATTGAATGTAATTTGTGATTGAAAAGTGTGATCAATGCCAATGGATTCATGAGGGCTACCTGAAAAATGTTATGTTTGTTTCTGATTTAAAGCTTTTACCAAGTGGTATATTTTATTCTTTGCTACTTTAGGCTATTTAAAGATTTAAGGGGACAAATTTTTGAAAATTCTAAATATAACGAGGAAAACCAGGAAGATCTTGTCTAAATTGATGGAAGGGTGTTACTTGCTAAATATGAGAAAACATGGTGTATATAATAAAATTTTATTGCTGGAGAGATAATTTCACCAGATAGGCATACTTGAAAATTAAAGTTAGATTTGGCACCCAAATATCCTAAGGTTTTCAGGGTTTTGATCTGTTTATTAGCCATGCAAAAATATATTGCTGTTTCTTAATCTGATCATAGTTGATGCTGCCACTGGAGTTATTTTTTCCCTCACTTTGATATGATATGTTTTATTTTCAAGTGCTTGTTTCACAAAGATAAGCAAACAAAATAAGATTTCCACTTCCCTCCCCTCAGTAGCCATGTTTTTGTTTCATTAGCCAGCATTGTGAGGAGATATTAAAATGATGCATTCTTATAATTCATTTGTGTCTTAAGTGACTGGATATTCTGAGAGCTGAGCTCCAACTTTTATCTCTCAAATATGAATGCAGCAATATTACAAAGTTGTAATTTACTATGAACTATTTAATCACTGCAATCTACAGATAAGTTGGCTTCGGAATCTTGGCTTCATTTTATAACTAAGTCTTCTTTCCCATTCAAATTGCCATGACTGTGCTAAAGATATGTGGTTAGAGGATACAACTAAATGAGTCACAGGTTTAAAGGTGTATCAGCTTCCCCCAGTTTTCCAGTCTTCTTTAATTTTACTTGTCAAAATGAGTGCAAAAGAGGGGCTATCGGTTATCTATCTTCAAGTATATTTCAAAGCAGAGTCTGTAATGGAGAAATCGCTGGATTTAGGATCAGAATACCTGGTTTGAGAATTGGAATCCTTTTGTCTAGTACTCAGGTGACTCTGGACCGAATTATTTAAATACCTCTGCCCTCTACTTCCTCATTTGTAGAAAAATGTTTGATATAAATGTGCTCACTACCATATGGTAAGACCTTCTGTATATGATGTTTAGGCAACTACGGTGAAACTGATGCACAAAAACCAAAGGTAAGGTGTGGGGGCCTCACATGGTGTTTTGGTTAGTCAGTGAATAAGAAAATTCTGGAACACATTGTATTATTAATGTATTTCTTTGAGATTTAAAAAGCCAAAGACATAGAACAACCTGAATATTTTAACTGGTTACATATATTTTGTTCCTTCACAGAACACCACGTGAACAGCCATTGAAATGATGCTTTACATCTATAGTTTTTGCCTTGAAAAGGTATTCATGGTCACTTATGAGTCATCAAGTACTGTGATTAAATACATTGCGAAATCAAATTTTATTAAAACTACAAATTCATGTGTCTGTATACATAGACAAGTGCAAATATCAAACATACAAGATGCATAGTGGCTATCTACAGGTGTGGGGATTTAGAGTAATTTTTTCCCATTTGCATTTTCTAATTACAGCCTTCTAGTGGCCCAAATATCTAAACTCTTAATTTCCACCAAGATAGCCAGTCATCTTTTTGTGGCCTAGGGTAAGCATCATACAACCTCTATCCATTTCAACTTTCCCTAGTTTATTTAACTAAACAGGTTAAGCTCTTTGGCTCTTGTGGTTTGTTTATGTAAGAACTTATAATGAGGGGGAGGAGCCAAGATGGCGATCTGTAGCCAGCTTTCCGCAGAGGTTCCCGTCCAAAAGGAGCATTAAAGGACAGAAACTCAGCAAGAAAGCCAATGGTTTGGATCTGAGCCAAAAGAAAAGGTGGAAGAGTGCACATCAACCCTGCTGGGGAGACCTGAGACCCCGAGGACACAAACAAAAAGGTACAGAGCACATCACCAAGCAGACGGGAGTCCCCTCCCCCATGAAGGAGGTTCGCAGTATACGCCATACCTCCATACAAACAAGCCAGCAGA